>JAJOOO010000874.1:0-65436 GCA_029582685.1 Solanum piurae
AAGAAGAATGCTCTGTTCCTGTGGTTCATCAAGAAACTCCCTCTGTTAGTTTCGCCGCAGTAAAAGAAGAATGCTCTGTTCCTGTGGTTCATCAAGAAACTCCCTCTGTTAGTTTCGCCGCAGTAAAAGAAGAATGCTCTGTTCCTGTGGTTCATCAAGAAACTCCCTC
This sequence comes from Solanum piurae, assembly GCA_029582685.1. Classification (NCBI taxonomy): domain Eukaryota; kingdom Viridiplantae; phylum Streptophyta; class Magnoliopsida; order Solanales; family Solanaceae; genus Solanum; species Solanum piurae. The sequence continues at coordinate 170 of JAJOOO010000874.1, forward strand.
TGTTAGTTTCGCCGCAGTAAAAGAAGAATGCTCTGTTCCTGTGGTTCATCAAGAAACTCCCTCTGTTAGTTTCGCCGCAGTAAAAGAAGAATGCTCTGTTCCTGTGGTTCATCAAGAAACTCCCTCTGTTAGTTTCGCCGCAGTAAAAGAAGAATGCTCTGTTCCTGTGGTTCATCAAGAAACTCCCTCTGTTAGTTTCGCCGCAGTAAAAGAAGAATGCTCTGTTCCTGTGGTTCATCAAGAAACTCCCTCTGTTAGTTTCGCCGCAGTAAAAGAAGAATGCTCTGTTCCTGTGGTTCATCAAGAAACTCCCTCTGTTAGTTTCGCCGCAGTAAAAGAAGAATGCTCTGTTCCTGTGGTTCATCAAGAAACTCCCTCTGTTAGTTTCGCCGCAGTAAAAGAAGAATGCTCTGTTCCTGTGGTTCATCAAGAAACTCCCTCTGTTAGTTTCGCCGCAGTAAAAGAAGAATGCTCTGTTCCTGTGGTTCATCAAGAAACTCCCTCTGTTAGTTTCGCCTCAATTGAAGAAGAATGCTCTGTTCCTGTGGTTCATCGAGAAACTCCCTCTGTTAGTTTCGTCGCAAAAGAATCAAATGTGCCTGCTTCAAAAGAAGTAGAAGAATGCTCTGTTCCTGTGGAAACTCGTCCGGATTATGACATTGCTACTTACCACAAAGAACTTGATGCGTATGCTGCCTCTATACTCGAAACAATGGTTCCTTACATTCCAGAAGTGCAAGAAGATGAGGATGAAATCCCACTTTTCAGCGAAGATTTTTATATTGGTCATACAAATCTGTGGAGTTAGAGTAATCTGTGATGGTTGATACAACTCATTCTTTGAAGAATTGTATATTTTTTTTTTTTTTTTATCTGTCAATGCATTTCAGTTTTCTTTTACACCAGTCCTTTACTTTGTGGTTTCTGAAATCAAATTGGGTTTCTTTGATTAACTTTTGGCGCGATTAGTGGTAAGACGAGATTTGAACCATGTATCCAAGTGGCCACAATGAAGTTGTCATCACTAAACTTTAACTCTTTTAAGTTCAATGTAGGTCCCTTGCAGGCCCTCTTCTTTTCTTTTCTTTTTTCTAATCGTGGTGTCGTATGCACACCTTCACTAATTCCATGCAATACGTGTTCCACAATGTAGACTTTGATGTTCCTTTTGTTAGTTCAACATTACTTGTTTAATGTGTTCTTCCTCATGAATTTGATTCCACGATTATTAGTCATCACTCATCAGCAAATGAGTTGTCGAGGGAAGGCAAATGACAATGAAAACAACTATTCATGATATTAAGGGGGTAGGAAATGGTGTAGATATTGTGCCGTGGCAGGTCATAAATGGCGGCTGAGCAATTAACATCCTTCACATGTACTATATACGCTAATGCACATCAAAAACCAGGAAATAGAGAAGAACATCTCATGGATATCATGATTTATTGATCATTTGCATCTCTGTTACAATTGCTTTCAGGAGATATTGCATATGTATAAAATGATATGTTAACATTTGTTAGTTTCAAAGAATGTCGATATCGTTATCTCTCTTCTCCATACCACCAACATGGCAACCATGTCCCCGAGGTTTTTCAGGGTTATCTGAATCAGAATCACTTGGTTCAACGAAGTGGCCTTTGAGACATTTTCTTCTGATTGTTGGTTTGTATGCATGTTTCTGTGCATGGGTAACATTATATTCGGCCTTGTGTGCCTATGATATCCTCTCTTCAGAAAATTAATCAAAGCGCAGTCACCACTTTGATCAGACGTACTCTATCAGAAAGGTTCTACCTATGATATCCACTCTTCAGAAAATCTGCATTATCTGGTTTTCGATGAATTCTCTATATACATCAAGTCAAAACTAACTCTTCCTTCTAGTGTGGCTGCCTGGACCACAACGAAGCCACTATGTTTCACTGTCTCTCAAGGTAACATATGGTGCATCTCATCAGTATCTTTAGCTTGATTGTTATGTATCGACTCAAATGCACGTGTCCACACATTGGTGAAATCTGTCCCTGCCTGAAATGCATGTGGCAAACCACCTGTAGATTATTCTTTTATACTAGTGGTGTTCATGTCAGCCTGTGCGTACCTCGACTATTCCACCAGGTACCTTTTGCCTCTCACCAGTGTAGATACCGAGTGATCAGTAGAATCTGGAGATTATTCAATGGCATCAACCATGTTATTATCACTGCCTAATTTGTCATACTCTGGCCTTTGCTCTTATTGCATCCACCTTTGCTTCTCTCTAAACCATGACCCTGGGGTTCTTGCATTTTGTGCTACTATAGGTTTTAGGTATTGGAAAAGAGTCATACTTGAACTTTAACAATCAAAGCTCAGTTAGCCTTTCTCTCAAGCTCTTTGAAAGCCAATTTCGACTTCTTTTGTGCAAGAAGTGTAGGCATTTTATGACAATTTGGTTTGTACAAGCGAGTTTGGGTTTGAGATTATGGTCGTTTCAAGGTTTTGATTCATGTCCCAAATTGATATTCACTTTGTATTATTTTCAAGTTGGTTTGTTACAGAATTGGATGGCAGGCACAATTCTTACTAGTTCTCCGTACATTTTTTGTGCAGTTGAAAACAATCATGCATGTTTAATGAAGAACTGGCCGACTCTGACTATCTTCCAGAGCAAACAAAAGATCCCACCCAGCTTACCGTAAGCGATATGACAATGGAAGATTCGTAGACATAATAATCCTCATTACAAGAACAAGGGATAAAATATATAACACTCTCTTCGTCCCAATTTATGTGATACATTTCGAATTTCGAGATTCAAACAAGTCTATCATTGACCCTAAATTTTTCATATAATCTTTTAAATATTTTGAATTGTCAATTATTGTGACTTATATTTTTTATCGATTTTACAAATATATAAATTTCATTTCAAAAAAGTGAAGATTCCATGAGTAAATTCACAATCAAACTTAAACTGTTTGAATCTCGAAAAACGAAAAGTGTCACATAAATTGAGGCAGAGGGAGTAGTAGCTAAAAAGGACCAAAGAGAAGAAGAATTCTTGAAAAAACATGTAGTGCATGGAGCGTGTGCATCAAAATCACATTAATTTATCATGTTTAAGCAATAAATTAATCATTATTAGTACAAAAGGTACATATATAGAATTAGACTTGGTCCTAATATTTACAACGTGTGAATTGTTGAGCGTTTCTTGTTTGCACGGTTTCTCCTTAATTTTCTTTCTACAATATATATATAATATCTCTTCTTCTTCTTTCTTTTCTACTCCTCTGTTTTCTTTTCTTTTCGATTTGTAGACTTGTATGGCAACAAGAAGCCATCTCAGTTATTCGTACTAATCATCATCATGTCTTCGCTCAGTTAAAGAGGAAAAATTAAAAACTTCAACAGGGCAATTGTTGGCGGAGGTGGCTCATGGAAAGGAATCAACAATAGTAAACCAGTTTACAACAAGAAAGGATTAAAGCTTGGGTTCAAGAAAACCTTCCGTTTTGATGTCTGGATTATGAAAGAATATCGTCCTACTGATAATATACTAAAGACCTTGAGACAACGTGGTCAAATTCGACATGAGGAGGAATTTGTTGTCTGTCGTACTACGAGGAGCATCAATTCTTCTCAGGTTATCATTCCTTCGGATCACAATGTAGAGAATTTTCAAGAAAATCAAGTTTTTGAATGAGAACATGAGCCCAGTTAGTTTAGTGTTAAAAGAAACAAATAAATGTGGCTGCTTCAAAAGAAGAAGAATGCTCTGTTTCTGCGATTCATCAAGAAACTCCCTCTCTTAGTTTAGTCCAGCATTCTTCTTCTTCTTCTGCAGCACTCACATTTGACGAAGATTTTTATATTGGTTTTACAGATCTATGGAGTTAAGAGTTGGTGATAGTTGATACAACTCAACTCTTACAATTTTGTTTGCCCAATTCTATATGTTCTTTATTTTATTTTTCAATGCACTTTCACTTTTCTTTTTATACCAGTCCTTTACTTTGTAGTTTAGAATTATTTTTTTTTATAAAAATATTTCCTTATACATGAAAAGAGAACTGCACTATTTGAAAAAAAATATGCTATTAATGGTGGGGAAATTTTCGCATATAGCCACTCAAAAATAAGTTAATTATGATTCATTAGCCACTCAAAAATAAGTTAATTATGATTCATAGCTATAGTTTGCTAATTACGATTCATAGCTACATGTTATAGAGAGGAGAGAGGCGAGCGAGATCGGGAGAGGGATGAGAGAGCCGAGCAAGAGAGGGCAGAAAGTGGAGAGAGACTAATTGTATATGTATATATGTCAAATACTTGTATATATGTAACTGATATACATATGTATTTGTATATCTAGCGAGCAGGATTGCGAGATGGAGGAGAGAGGCGAGCGAGATTGAGAGAGGGAGGAGAGAGACGAGCGAGAGAGGGCAGAGAGTGGAGAGAGGCTAATTGTGTGTGTGTATATATATATATATATATATATATATAATGTATGTATATTTGTATTTGTATATGTATAAACGACGTAATTACCACTAAAATTAAGTTGTAAACCGTAATTAATTTAAACTATAGCTATGTTAGCTAATTAACTAGTACTATATATTTGTTTATCCGCGTTATTTTCCCTTAATGTTGCAAATCAACATTGAGGAATGAGGCCCATTACCTCAATTGGTTAGGGCGTTGTGCTAATAATGCGAAGACTTGCATGGGCCGGGCCATCTTATGTTTTTGTAAAGTTTTGTTAAATTAGTTCAATTGAAGATTCTTTTGAAATGGGTGAATGTTTAAATGATATGAGATTGACTCAATTCAAATTTTCTTTAGTTCAAGAAACTGTGGAATTTCTTCCTCACAGTTTACAGCAGGTTGGTTGGTGCTCTCACTTGCATATACACATTCACAAAAAAAGAGATATTTATGCATATGTCAAGCGTGGGACAATTTTTTTCTAACACATGTCACCAACACGCCCAAATCTAGGGGTGTCAATGGTATGGTTCGAACAATTATTTTATATTGTTATACCTAAATATATGTTGATTATACATTATTAAAGAATAATATACACTACTTGAAGACAAAAGTTCCACCTCTTTACCATTATATATACTCCATAATTGTGTTTCCCATTGTATAGTCATGTAGAACAGCTATATATATATAGCATCAATATACAAGGCATAGATGGGTGTATATATATAACTACACATGATTATATATTGAATATACAGAGTATATACACCTTTCTCCTCACTTCAAAATTTAAAGAAGAAAAGTAATATGTGACAACTTAGAACCATATACAAATATAGAAGAAAGAAAATCTATGGCTTACAAACTTACAATTCTTTTTATAATAACATGGCTTATTATTGAAAAATAAAGTCGCCACCTAAAAACAATTAAAAAGGTTTTTTTTTTTTGAAGAAACAGGAGCCTAATATGACCAAAAAAACCCCTTTTTTTGGGGTTCTGTTTCCGACGCTATATGACCAAAAAAAAAACAATACAATTTAATCCAAAAAACGAGTTAATATCTTCTAGTTTGTTATATAGCATCATTAAAGTAAAAAAAAACCCTAACATTCCATGTTATACCATGAATGGCCGCTCAAATTTACCCGAAGATATTGTCAACTGTATCCTATTAGAGCTTCCTGTGAAATCGCTTTCACAATTCAAAAGTTGTTAGGAAATCATGGCGTTGTTGTATCGATGACGCCGACTTCATCAAGTTCCATCTACACAAATCATCTGTCGATACTAGTCGTCAAAAAATTGTCTTCCTTAATGTTAATCGTCTAGTAGGAACACGGCAATATAAAATTGTGTCAAACGGAAGCATCAATTAGTGGTGATTCAAAATTTGTGTACCTGGAGGAGCCCAATATCCCATGATTCTGTAGTAGCTATGGAAGTGTTTTCATGCAGTGGATTGGTGTTTATGATGGCATACAATCCTGGCTATAGTATGACATTATGGAATCCTGCAGTTGGAAAATATTACAAACTCATTCAAAATTCTCGTGTGAGTCAAAAGAAATTTAATCCTTTTTCAACATCTCCATTATTTGGTTTTGCCTATGATTTTGTGGCAGAAGATTACGTGTACATCCGTACTTGATAAACAATAGTCTAATGCATCCACATTACTTTGTTGGAGAACAATTCACAATATTTTCCATGTTCCCTCGCGGCCGTACATATACAATGATCAAGTTTCATTAAACGGTGTCATTCACAGAATAGCATACAACGGGGCAAAATACATGATTATATCTTTCCATCTAGCAGACAAAAAATTTATTGTAAAGATAGTGCCAAGTATATGTGGGAAACATCCGAAATTACATGCATTGGGGGATTGCGTCTGTGTTGGTGAGGAAATTTTGATTTGGTCACTGGAGAAAGATAGGTGGAATTGTATCAACAAGTTTCCTACTTTAGGCTCACTCATTGGAAAGCCTAGTAGTGGTAACTTCATATGTGTTAAGGAGAATGGGAACATATTATGGAGAAAGCGTGAGGGTCCTTTTATTGAGTATGACATGAGGAAAAATGAATATATTGAATTTAAGCCTACACAAGTTGGGAACTTTGTTGCAAATAAGACTTTGTATGCGGAAAGTTTAGTTTGCTTGAAGATTCCGTGGGATTAAGAAATTCTAACATAATGATATATAGAGTTTATAGCTTTCCAAATATGTGTTTATTAGGTAGTACGTAGTTTCTAGTATTAATTGAAGAACAATGCTATTGTTTCTGTTGAAGTAGCTTATAATGTGTGTTGCCCTTTTTTGAAAATTGATTTGTGAATTATAGTAGTAAGATTTGAATTTGATGTGGATCAATTTTTATGTAAAAATGTGATGGTGAATTTCTACTCAACAAGTCATAGTTATCATCATGATTTGGTCACAGATCATCTTGATAGACAAGGTACAATCATCAAAATTTATTGTTAATTTAGCGTGAAAAACTCTTTGATCAAAGAAGTAAAAACCACAACCTTTTCTCATAGAATTTGCCTAAAGAACAAACTCCACTAAACTCAAGTGGCCTTTAGATTAGACTATATATATAGTCAAAGGGACTAATTGTAACACCTCCACCCATACAAACAACCCTTACCAAAACTACACTTTTCATAGTCTAGAAAGTAAACTCGAAAAACCATAGTACTCCAATTATCAATTACAAAACTTGTATAAAAACAAGTAGGTTATAACTCAAAAACTAATCAACTCAAGAACCAAATTAAAGTAGTGGTGTTCCCCCTGGGGAGTACATTCAATAGAAATGCAAAAACCTGATTCTTTTGTGTAGTTGTTTGTCAATCATATATAATATTACTATTTCCTTATTGTGACTTGCTAAGGACTATATAAGAATTAGGCTTGCTTACTCAAAGATAAGGTATCTCTACCTTCTATATGAGATAGTAACTTAGATCATCTTATCCATAAAATACTACACGTGTTAAGACAATATTATCTTAGTTAACACCGATATTACTATATATCCTTATACCATGTATCTCACTCAAACTTTATTCACTATGATATATAGGCAAATCATTAATCTATTTTATGAAGCACTAAAATAATCAAAATTTTACTTCATGTACTATTATATTACAAAAAAATAATATTAACGCTATAAATTTAGCTTAAAAGTTCAAAATATTATTCAACACTAATAAATTGAACGTATCCAATATATTTAAAAAGTTGTATATATATTCTCTATAGAATTATCATAGTCACCAAATAATTAATGAGAGGAAATAGGATACCGAAAACAAATAACCATATGAAGACCAACCGTTAATCCTTTCTATTTTTGGTAAGAAAATAATTAGCGTCCTAATTGTCTTATACTATTAATTTTTATTAATATTTAAATATTAAAAGACAAAAATAATTACCTATAATAGTTATCCAGTTCCGAATCATAAAAGAACTCGGAAGTAGTTCAGTTAGTTTCTCTATATATACATACATACATAGCCAAAACCAAAGGGTAAGTTGAAGTATTAATTTTCTTTCTACAATAACTCTTGTTTGTTTGTTTGTTTTAGGTAAAATATGGAGATGAATCTTAGTGATGAACAACTCATGATCTCTCTTCTTAAATTTGTTAGTGGTGTGTCTGTTCAAATTCAACTTGTAGACTTGTATGGCAACAATAAACCTTCTCAGTTATTCGATACCACGACTACTACTAATACTGAATATCATGTCTTTACTCAGTTAAAGAAGAAAAAAACAGGGAATGGTAAGAACTTCAACAGGGGAATTGTTGGTGGTGGCGGCTCATGGAAAGGAATTGACAATAGTAAACCAGTTTATGACTGGAAAAGATCAGTGATTGGGTTCAAGAAAACTTTCCGTTTTGAGGAAAATAATCATGTTTGGATTATGAAAGAATATCGTCTTTGTGATAAATTCCTAAACGCCTTAATTCAAAGTGGTCGTATTCAGGAGGAATTTGTTGTATGTCGCATTACAAGGAGTGTCAATTCTTCTTCTCGGGTTATCATCCCAAAGGTAGAGAATTTTGTCCCAATTTCTTCATCACAACCACAACAAACTGTGAAATCTTTTGTTCAAGATTTGGGACATACCAGTGCTGCTAATGTAATTCCATCTGATCAGTTAAACAGTATTTCGAATGGGAACATTAGACAAGTTAGTTTAGTCACAGAAGAATCAAAATTGCCTGAAGGCTCTGTTCATCAAGAAACTCGTCCTGATTATGACATTGCTACTTACCACAAAGAACTTGATGCATATGCTGCCTCTGTACTCGAAACAATGGTTCCTTACATTCCAGAACCACCACAAGAAGATGAAGTTGATACTATCCCACTTTTCTACGAAGATTTTTTTATTGGTTATACAGATCTCTGGCTTAAGAGTTGGTCATAGTTGATACAACTCAACTCTTACAATGTTCTTTGCCAGATTTTAAATTTTATCTATCAATGTACTTTCAGTTTTCTTTTAACAGTGTGGTTTCTGAATTTGGTTTAGAATTATAAAATATTTCTTAAAAGGTCTTATACATGAAAATAAAACCGCACTGTTTGAAAATAAATCTATTAATGGTTAGCTGCATGAAAACTGATCTGATACACTACAATGTGAACTAGAATGGATGCACTGAGGAGAAGAAGTTTTGGTAAACTATGACTGACGTGAACTGTTGTTACTTACACCAAGTCTAGTGATTCATCTAATTCACTATAACAAATAACCAAATCTTAATGTTAAAAAGAATGGAAACCTACAGTTTACAAGTCCAGTGATTCATCTAATTCACTATCACAAATAACCAAATCTTAATCTTAAAAAAAGAAAGGAAACCTACAGTTTACAGCAGGTGGTTGATGCTCTCACTAGTATATATACACACATACACGAAAATATGAAGAGGTCAAAGCCAATGCATCTTATCTCGAGTCACCTGCAATGGTAGGTCAAACAAGGTCACACTAATAAGTGACTACTTGGAACTCTTAGCCTTCTTATCAGCTGCAGCAGCCGTAGCGGAAGCTTTAGCAGCAGATTTGGCCAGGGCAGTGGGCTTCAAGGCACTTTTGGGGTTCAGTGCCTTTCTGATCTTAAAAACAGCCCAGGCAGTCCCAAAAGCATGCCCTGCAGCATCAAGCCCTTCACTGGTTGCCTTAGCTGCTTCTTCTCCATACCTACAAAACACAAAGTTCACTTTCAATTCAGAACTGAACCATTAGAGCTTCATGTATTTGTCTTAGTCTATAACCCCACTGATAGTGTGTAATAGCACTTAGTTGAGTCTTCCCTCATGCCCATACTATCGTGAAGAGTAAGAGAACGTGACAAAATAAATGATAATGTATTGCAATTGAAAGATGGAGGTCTATTACCATATGAATGTCTAGTTTTGGGTTCCAGTAAATAACAGAAAAAAGCACATCTAGCCAAGATAACTGATCAATTACTTAATCTAGCTGTCAGCAATGCTAAAGTAGGAAAAAGGTGAGGAGAAGGGAAGTTTTTCTTTGATTGCATATTGTATTCTACCCATCTGAACAATCTATTTTTCTTTGGCAATTTTGCAGATATGTAAAACTCTAAGATAACTAAGCTTCACCTGTGAGAAACAAATTCAGTCGTCACAGTGCCTGATGTAGACATCACATTCTTTCCAGCTACTTCAACGGCATCACATATTCTGCCTATTAACAAGAATATCTGCATTAGACTTCTTCCAAATAAAGTCACTGACTTTTAAACAAAAAACAAATAAATTGCATCTACTTCTGTGAAAGACAAATTGCATTGCTGTGAGAACCAGCGCATTTACTTGTGTTGAAACCACCAAACATCATCTTTCGGGTCCTCAATATACATATTGTGCTCTAACTGAAACACAAGCAAGATGCATAAAGTTAATGTTCTTGTCACCCTTATGCCACTGGCATCCTGAATGAGGGGGGTTGGGGGAGGAAGCAGGAGCCCCCCAGTGACCCAATTATAAAAAAGTTACTCAAAGTAGTCTGTTTGACAGCCCGAATGGGGCTGACTTGAAAAGTGCTTCGGCCAAGCTTGTCATTATATCCTAAATCGTCTACGGGTGATCAACTCATTCTTGACATGGAGGACAAAAATTTAAAAACAACCACAAAAATCCCGAGACATTTAATGAACTGAAATTCCCCCTTATATCAATGAATTATACTGCACTCTCCTCCATTCAAACATTGCATGCTACACCATTGTGCACGGCGCCAATTTTTGCTAAATTCCTGTAGCATGCAGCAGTAATACTACGTCTAATATACGGAAATTGATGATATGTTTCATTTTTGAATTGAACGATTAGCTGAGAAAGGAAAGGAGGGGAATGGGATAAGAATGGGAGCGATAAAGATTTTAAATTTCTGATGGACTTTAGAAAGAGAATAAAAGGAGAGATGGGAAGGGCAAGGTACTGAAATAAAGATTGAATCTTGTATCACCTATATCTAAACAACAAAACTAGGAAATTGAACCTGTTTTATTCACACTGGGGTAATCTAAAAGGGTAACTTTGTGAATTAAATGAGTTACAGTTAATGTTGAATTATACGATAAGAATCCCAACGAAACAATAGACTATAACCGAAATCAGTAATTGAAAGATCAATAACTCAAGGCCTCCAAAGCCAGTAGTGGTGTTCAAAGATATCCAATAAACCGAGAAAAGAACATGACTAGTGGTTTGGTGTTGGAAGAAAAACCCGACCATAATTATTTTATTTGGTTTTAACTAGAAAAATAAACCGAAACAAAATCAAACGGACAATATATTTATACAACAACATACCCAGTGTAATCCCACAAGTGGAGTCTGGGGAGGATGATGTGTAAGCAAACTTTACCCCTACCTTGTGAAGGTAGAGCGACGGTTTCCAAAAGACCCTCAACTCAAGTAAAGCAGATATATTGATACAAATTATATAAATATTTTATACTTCAAATATTTATTGTATAATATAATTTGTAAGTATTTTTTTTGAGAAAAGGGTAAAACCTTGTATTCACATCAAAAAATTCATCATCCAAAAAATGATGAACTGGAAACTTACATCCCACATAGGGTATTCTTTACAAGTTCCCTATAAAATCAACTAATTCTACTATCTCCCCTATCAAATTTTGTTTACACCAAAAAAACAAAAGGCTTATACAATTCATTCTAATCTTCTGTAAGTCAAGTCTTTTGTCCATCAATATAATTTATAAGTATTTGTTACATTTTTTCAAAATTCATGTTTCTTAACATATTATTTCAAGTTTTAACTTGCAATTTTTGATGGTACAATAAGTTCATATAGAATTATAGCCTATAAACATCTAGTAACTCAAATAAAACCCAAGTCAAACCATGTTCATTTTCATTATCTCTTATAGTACTTGTTTTATGGGTTTTCATCATCTTTGTGGTTGGTGACACCATATTTGGAAGTATTAGTAACATGTTTTGTGTTGCGGAGACTACCGAAAACACTGCCAAAAAAACCCCGAAGAAATCCAAGATCGGAAACCCCCCAACTCTTGTTGGTTTGATTTACCCCCCTAGCTCTTACATAGGTTATATGGGAGGAGAGAAGTAGGAGAGCTTTTGAAGGGAGTAAAAATGACTTTGTATATTTGAGGTAGTCTCTTGTTTATAACTTATTTTTGGTTCACATGCTTGTATATATGATTGTGTAACTTTTGTAGAGAAACATGTTCTATAGTTGAGTCTCTACTTTTTGGTATACTACTTGCATACAGGAATTTTCCCAATAATTTATCTACCTTATCCCCCAAAGGAAAGAGAATAATATCACTCATTGTTGCTGCTGTATATGCACTGAATATGCTATTTTGCTGAATGGTAATACTGTATAATGAATAAATGTTTTTTCAGTTAAACTTGGTTCATTTACATTAAGAAAATCTAGTAAGGTTTATTCCTTTCCCATCACACATGTCCTTGACGCTATGAACGGCCCTATACTGTCTAAACATGACGTCTTAGCTAATCCATTTGACTGTGATAATGATAATATAGGTACTATAAAGCTACGCTTGAATTTCTTTTTTGTGACCTGAAGCAGCTGGGGAAGAAAAGGCAGAAAAGCAAATAGCAGAACTTATAGACATACAAATTCCACAAAATTGGTCAGAACAGAGAGAAACCAAAAGACGTGACTTACTAAATCCATCAAGAGTGGCAAGAACCATTTCCCCTGGAAGAAGGCTAAAGAACTTTTTTCCTGCTTTGGTATTTGCAAGGGACCTAGTAAAGAATCCTGAAACCTTCACAGCTCCAGATAGGACTCCAACTGCCACTTTCTCCGTCATTTTTGTCACTCTCTTAACCCTGAAAAAAACATTCGAACAAATAAGTCTGTCTTTTTTTTATTGGGTAAAAGATTTTATCCATATGGTACCGAGATGGTACAGGTCCAAGTACAAGACAAAGCTACACCATCTCCACCACATTCATACTACATATTCCCCCCTAATAGATCCAAAAAAAATCCAAATATTGGTCCCATCCTATCTAGAGTACTGTCATAACACCAAATACAAGTCTTTGATACATCTATTTTTTACTCTAGCAATCTGCGGTCTTTTCCCCTCAAAGCATGTCTTGTGTCTTTCCAGACAAACAGTCCAAAATATGCAAATGGGAATAGTCCTCCATAACTATTTCACACTTCTCTTTACTCTTTGAGCTCACCAAACCAGAGACACACCCATAATGTTCAGAAACAATTCCCAGCATTGTCTTGAGGAACTGCAAAGTAGGAACAAATGCTCACTGTTTCCTGCTTCCTGTTACAATAAAAACATCTGCTGCACATGGAATAACCTCTCCTTTGCAGGTGATTTTGGTTAAACAAGTATCCCTGGCTGCTAACCAACCAAAGTAGGCTTATGATAATTTCCCTTTCCAGGAGAGGAAATAGACGAAAGAAATCTTTTTGAGCTGCTTATTTCCATACTTATCTATAATTAAAAATCTAACATGGTAGTTTCTCAAGCTACAGTTTTAGTATACCAGATTTTAGAATTTATAGGCAGTTGTAGTAATAAGGAACATCATCAGTAATAGAAACTAGTTACACTCAGATGAACCAAAATTATCTTGGTCCGATAGATGGACTAAAAGGACACATTACTAAAACTGAATAACAGTTTTAACACATTATAGCCAAAACAGTTAACAAAGTCATACATAAACTTTCATAGCCCAACAGTTTACTTGGATTAGCAAAATCTCTAACACACCACAAACATTTCACATCATCCTATTCTGGCAAGTGGATTATTGCATCCCCTTCTTTCTGCATTCAGAAACTTAGAAACCATTGTATCCTCATATTTCTTGTTCTATATTCAATGAAATCCCATATGTGGGGTCTGGGGAGGGTCATGTGTACACATACCTTACCCCTACCTTGGTAAATCAGTCAAGTGATATATAAAGAGTCATAGTCGATATTACCTTGTAATGACTAATATTAGAAGGGAAAAGGTAGAAGAACCTCCCTAGACTATGACCCAAATCCCGGAGACACACCTTAACAAAACTAAGGTCCTATTACCCCCTGAACTCATTTTTTTTGTAATTTTGTACACCTTTTTGGCTTACGTGACATCCAAATATCTCCCACGCGCCTCAACTGCGTGGAGTCACGGGTGTGCCACATAAGCCAAAAGGTGTACAATATTATATATAAAATGAGTTCAGAGGGTAATAGGACCTTAGTTTAGTTAAGGTGTGTCTCTGGGTTTTCGGTCATAGTCTAGGGGGTACTTGTGCCTCCTTTCAATATTAGAAATTTCACTCCAAATGACCTAATATCAAGCAACCAACTCTTCCATCAATATCCTATCACTCAATGAAAGTTTTTCACAAGAAAACAAAAGACAAAGCCTTGTGTGTACGAAAGAAAAAGGCTAAATTTTTCTAAATTCAACACTTCCACAATCACACCTTCAACTGACATCGACTCATCCCAATCGTTAAAATACTACAGGCAATCATGTATTAATGTGGGGATACGAAAAATCTCTTCTACTTCAATTTGCCAGCCTTCCCATTTGAAGAGAACAAACAGAAGCACTTCCCTTCACATTCGACCTTCATATCCCATTAAGAATTCAACAGGTAGTTTCACTATACTTGATCTTACTTTGCAAAACAGTCAAGATATTTAGCTAATCATCAAGCCAGCCGAAAAAGAAGCAAAAGTCTGCCAAAATCCTAGAAAGGACATACCTTTTGATCCTCTTCAACGTCTCAGGACTGACCTCAGTCTTTGAACCTGTCTTAAACCTATTCTTCAGAACCTCATTCCCCCACTTCAATCTATCTGCAGTAACATCTCCACACCACAAAATCCCCTTTATCAAGTGTCCTGAGCCTGAAGCAACTAACTTTGCCGCGGTCGCATTGTACTCCTCCACATTGGGGGCCAATGTGGTCCAATACGCCGCACATCTCTCTTCCAACACCTCCTTCTTCTTCTCCGACTTTAAATCCTCTGGTGACAACTCCTTCGCCACCGGTCCACCCAATGCCACGGCAGCCTTTTCCTCCACTTTTTGCACTGCAAAGTTGCTGTAATTTTCCAAAATGACATCCAACTCCTTCAATAATTTCTCCTGTCCCTTGGAAGCAATCGTCAAACCATAATTCAACGAGTCATTGGCCGAGTCACTAACTGATGATTCTTTATCCAATTCATCGTCTTTGGGAGCTTGAAATGAGAAAAAGTAATGTGAATCATCGAGCTTTACCGCGGCGAGGTCCTTAGTCAACGGCCACTGGATTTCATTTCCAACACGAACAAGTACTGCGACAATATTGTTCCCTTGTCGGAGACGATGTAGGAATAAATCGCCGGTGGCGAGTTCAACGGAATAGTGCTTGTCAATCAAGTGAAGAATGGAACCGGGGATAACGAGAAGGGTTTCTTCAAGGATTTCAGGAGGAGCAGATGGTGAATAATGCTGTTCTTCAGGGGCAGTTTGGTCATTTTGAGGGAAGAGATTTTCTACAAGGTCGTTCATGTCAATGGTTGGGTAAAGGTTTTGGCGAGAGGTAGATGAAGGGAAAGGGGCATTATGGTCAACTACTACTTGTGGATACATTGAAGAGGAATTAGGGTTTTTGGAAGCCATTGAAGTAGGAAGAGTGATCAAAGTGAAGTTGAATATGAAATTTTTTAGAGAAAGGAAAAATAAATAAAGAGAAAAGGTACTTATTGGCCAAACGCGTAAAAGTACGCGTCATTGGTAGTTGGCCAAATTAACTGTCTTGGGAATTTCCCGCTATATGTTTTCGAGAGAATATAATACTTAATAATTTCGGAATAGAATTTGCGATTAACTTTGTACCATATTTAGTTTGAAATATTAGTTACTCCACTTTTAATTGTTGCACTTTTCAAAAATTAAATTAAATTATATTAATTTGATACTTTAAACAAAAATTTAGATATTTAAAAACTATACAAAAAATACTAGAAATTCCAATTTTTTATATATTAATATGATGAAAAACGCATCGTAAAATATTAATCAAAATTATTATCGTTTGACTCTAAAAAAAGAAACTATGACAATTAAAAGTGGACGGACGGAGGTAGCAATTTTGAAATAACATTGATAAATAAGTTATGCATATACTTTCATGTTCATTTGTAAAAACGAAAAAGTTGAGTTTTAGTTACTCTACTTATATTCATTTAGAAATTGTTTTATGCAATCTTATGATATTTTATGGGGGGTGGATATCCTATAAAATATCCTATGGGACATTTTGAGATTATACCTAATGAACCCTATTAAGATTAAAATTGCAAATTTTAAATTATGTATGATATTTTTTCTTTTTCAAAATATTCTTCCATTATTAAAAATAGGACAATGACATCCTCCAAATTAGGTTCTAAAATATTTCTCATGGTTAGCCAAACTGGCTTAGTTATGCCCTCAAACTATACTTTGTGATTTAGATTCGATTTTATTTTTTTAATAAAGGACCAAAATATTTGTCAATTATTAAATTATGATAATTGTAACTTGTTTATTTGATTTTAGTACTAAAAACTTCTTCATTATTAGCCAATTTGCAAAGTACTTGCAAAATCACATAATTACTGGAGATTATTAGTGTGTTAATTTTAATAATGTGTATGTATCATGAAAGATAGAAAAGATCTCAAGAAAGAATTTAGTAAAGCAACACAAAAGAAAAAAAAAAAAAAAAAACAACAGCCAATAAGCAAGCTGTAATTGAATTGCAATCAATGGAAAATTTTCATATCTCATCAACCAAGAAAACTATTAAACATAATTTATACCGAGGAGAATTCATAAGGAATCTATCAAGAAGCCATCAATCAAGAAAGAAATCATGACGCAAATCTTATTTGGAGTCCCTAAATCTTGCCTAGAGAGAAAAAATTTTCTTAAAGCTGATGATCTTATTCTTGGAAACAAGATTTTTTTTTTCCTTTTTCAAGGATCAAATCTCTTCTTAGAAGACCTTCATACTAATCATCTATTTTTATAAGGTCTCTGATGAAAAAAAAAAATATCAACACATCTGACCCAACTCACAAGCTTTGTCATACTTTTAGCAAATATTATTATTTTTCCCCAATGAATTACTGTGTATTTAACAAAGTGAAGAGAGAAAAGTATTACTCGTAAGACTTTGTATCAAATTATTGAAAAAAGAGAAAAAAAATTGAGTGTAGACGTAGGAATTATACTTGATAAGCATTGTACAAGTTATACTCAAAAGCTAAAAAAACATATTCTTGCAACTCAAAGGAGATTGGACTAAGATTCATTCTGGATCCCAATCATTATAAAAATATTTTTTGTTAAATTTTCTTTCAACATTTATTGTTTATTGTTTTTCTGTTAAATAGTTTACTAGAAATAGAAAATCGATTGAAAAATTATTTTATTTTATTTTTAAAAAAAAGATCAATTCATCTCTCTTTTACACTTTCAATTGATATCAAGTAGATTTCATATCTATTTGTTTTATAGCAAGTGAGAAAAGATTATGTCTCAAAAAATCACCAATATAATACTATTCCAGGAAGAAACTTCACAACTCACCCCCCCCCCCTTTTTTTTTTTTAACTCCCACCCCCCTTTTCCCTTTTGCTTCCTTGGTGACTCGAACTCACAACCTTCGGATTGGAAGTGAGGGGTGCTTCCTCTCTCGTCACCCCCTCTTTACTAAAATGGATAATATTTTTCGCACTAAAAAGTAAGAATGGAGGCGACCTTCATCTAGTCATATAATGTTAAGATATAGAGAGCCATCAAACTTGAAGTTATTACTTTTCAGATGACAAAAGAGTAGATGATAGACGAGCATTAACAGTAGCACCAAGTTTGGAGAACTTCATTATTCAAGTAAACTCCAAAGCAAAACATGTGCTATATAATGCAACAACGGAGAAGCATAAGAGAAAATATCTTCTTTTTTTTTTTGAGAAGATACGAGAAAATATCATATTGTGACACGGCAAACGAAAAAATTGACAAAAGTCGAACAAACAATTGTTAGTCTGTTGATATATGAATATGAATTATTTCAAATGAAAAAAAAAAGAGATCATTAAAAATATGTTTTGCTCATGTAAGACAAATCATTGAAAAACTCAAGGCTTTCAGCAAAATTTATTCAGTGATTGATCACATAACAAGAATTCTTAAAAGTCTTCCTCTACAATGACATGCTAAAGTACAGTAAGGTCTAATAACTCAACAATAACGACATACTCAATGAAATCCCACAAGTGAGATCTGGAGAAGGTAGAGTGTGCGCAGACCATACCCCCATCTCGTGGAGGTAAAGAGTGTTTCCGGAGAACCCTCGGTTCAATTATAACATATCAAAATTAGACCAATCAACTCTAGCAGACACCGCACATTCTCTTATTCTCTTCTTTTTTTCTTCATGTTTCTCTGATTTCCAGAAAAAGGCGAAGACTCGACTGGTTGCAAATTGATACTTAGAAATTACAGGGAGAAAAAATGCATCATTATACAAGTGAAGTTTATTTACTTACAAACAGTACACACATTTGGACCAACAACAAAATGATAGCTAAAGCTTTCTGTCTCTCGGCAAATTCAAAAATTGGCTACCCAGTAGTTCTATTACAAAGAAAAAACGCCACTGCAATACCTGTGCAAATTAAGAAAGTTAACATGAGACCAACAATATTCCAAAGATAGGGTTATACCCTTTCACTGCAATAGGTTTACTGGGAAGTGCAACTTCTTTACACAGTGCGCGAAAGAAATTTCAATGAAATTCGTAACCTGAAAAACAAGGTGGATTGTACTTGCTACAATAGGTTAAAATATTAGTATTTTTTTAGGGCCAGATATATGTAAGTTAAATCCTATTGGAAATATAAGAAAACAGGGATCTCATAGAGAACTTATTGATGCACATGTAGGTTCAAAAAATCCTTGTGATTGCGAAAGTACTTCGTTAGAACTTAGAAGTGAAAATTTTCAGTAAATATGATTTTGGCTTGGAAACTTGGCTGGTGGAGATTTTACCTGTCACTGAACTTTTCAACAGCCTCAGAAGCGTAAAGAAGGGTTTCATTGGCTTTCTCAAGTACCATATAAAGCTCCTTCCCTCGTGTCAACCGAGAAATCACCCAAGCACCATTTTTTGCTCTAATGCATATTTCTTGGTCTTTATCACAGTCAGAGCCATCACATTTAGCTCTGCTCTTTTCTAAGTCAACCTCTTCTCGAAGCTTACTCATTGCAACTAAAGAATCCTGCACACGTAATCAGACTTTTTAGAGTAACAGTTAAAACTAATATTACAGTACACAAACCTGATCACCATGGCTAAATCATCCCATGAGAAAAGAACATTACCAATTCATGATCAACTCTCATTAAGCAAATGTTTTGTGAACATAACAAGAAACTGGTTACCTGGTAAATGTTTAGTAACACAGGCACTCATGCAACAAGGAAAACGTCAGGAAGTTATATTCAACATGTACAGAGAGTGTGTATCTAATCACTCTGACAAAAATATTGATTGAAAGGTAATTGGGGCTTAATATGTCACCTAATACAAGAACTCTAGGAGCAGATTTCGGTTCTATAAATCTTAAAAACAAGCTACCAAATAGATGTTTGTCAATAAGTGGATGACAGTCTTCAAAATAACAAGCAATCAAGCACCGAAATATGCGGACTGTGTGGTAGCCTATTTTTTTCTTTTCTAATTTTCAGTTTAACTCGCTTGTGGTAGATAGCTCATATTAAGAGTGCTGGTAGCCAAAAAACTCATTATGAGCCACATGCAAAAACCTAAGCATCATGGAAGGCACAACAAACAGCTCATTTCCAAAGGAAGCTAACAAGAAGTCTCCAACATATCAAATTACATGGGCTCCGAAATGCAACTTATCCAAAAATACAAAAACCCCAAAATTAATGTAAATTCACTTTACCAATACTTAATTTTGTATAAGCTTTCCGACAACAGGCACAAAAAGATGCAATTTAGTTCAGCTATACCCATACAATTATAACTCCAACAAATATCTTATCTTCAAAATTTCAATAGTACTGAGATTCTAAAAGCTTTGACAACCAAAATAAGCAAAAAGGAAGTGATCTAACCTTTGTAAGTGTTGTTACTTTTCCAGGTGGGGATGCCCGAGAGATGTATTTATCACCATCCACAAGTAAGTAGCGGTAACCACTCACATGATATGCATTCTCGCCACCCCATCCTCGGGATAGTTTCTCTTCAACTTTGAATATCTTGGGTGAGGCCTAAAATTACAAGATATGTCATTAACTGACCAATATAATAATTCCATCTATCACAATTATGCTCGCCAAAGGACTATTAATCTCAAAAGCAGAGAATATTTTCAGCAAACAAAAATGGGATGGGAAAATCCACGGAGAATACAAAGAAACATAATCTTGATAAAAGCACTATGATTGATATTTATTTCAGTTAGTTTCACTTGAGCTCATATCTTTGTTTTCTGTTTTTCTTCTCAAGGAACTTGGCAGAATCTTCTTGCATCAAGTGATTATCACTTCTACTTGTGCCCACTCGACTTATGAGGAGTCCAACCAAGACTTGCTTGGTTAGTAATCACTACGAGCCACTATTTAAAGTCTTCTAAGAAGGCCTATAAAACCTAGAGCAACAATATACAGATCGGATATGTATTTGTCAACTAAATAGGGCACGAAAACAACCAAGGAAAGGAAACCCAGGACCCAGTACAGTGACTTCTTAGTAAGGAAATGTCGAGTTTAGAATACAATTAAGTTGATACTATTATTAAGTTTGTCAACTAAATAAAATATAGACGAGGCTTAAGCAGTTATCTCCTTTCCTAGTCAAAAGAATTCACAAGAGAAAAAACATGGGATACAGAATGTCTAGGACTGACTCTACTTTTGTACACCAAGCAATTGAGTTAATAACCAATCTTAATTACGTCAGAATGATTTAGTAGTTTGTAACTTCTAATTTTGACAAGGGTATATTATAGATTTCCTTCCGTTTTATATTTGCAGTCAGATTGACCTAATGTGTGAGTCTGAACCCATAATAAAATGCAAGATCGCACATACTGAAACAAAAATGAAGAATTGGTGGACGATTTACAATCCATGACAGTTCAAACTTCCATGAGATACACAGGCCTGGGAGTTGCTGTAGATCGCCATGAAGGAAAACTTTTAATCTATTGCCAATATAAACTGAAAAGAGTTCCGACTTTCCTGCTCATAAGAGATTGGCATTTCCCATTTCTTCATTCATCCCAGCTGCAACAGTACAATAAACTTTTATTTCCTTGATTGTCCATTCTGTCGTCAGATAAATTAGGTTTTGCCAGCAACTACTCCAACATCCTCCCACCTCCACCCTTGCTAACCATCTATCATTGTATATATAATATATCCCCAACAAAAGAAGAGGAAATAGAGACACCTTCCTCCTTATATAGAAGGTGTGAGGTATAAAAAGGTCCAAGATCCCTAGCGACTTTATGCAATTACTTTCTTTTCTGAGAACTGGTAAGTTTTTTATGCAATTACTTTCTTCTCACATCCACCATTATTAACGTTAACCAAATGCAGAAAATCAACAAGAACCAGACAGATATACTAGGCTAACCCTTATCCATAGCAACACAACAACAACAACAACATACCCGTGAAATCCCACTAAGTGGGCTTTGGGAAGAGTAGAGTGTACGATGACCTTACCACTACCTGGTGGACGTAGAGAGGTTTTTTCTGAAACCCTTATCCATAGCCAATGTAAAATTACGACAAAAGATTATAATTTACCCACTAAGTTTTATCTTTCAATGTTTCAAAAGAGGTCATAAAAAAGTTTCAAGTTATAAAGATAAATTTAAACCCTTTTCAAGCACTGATGCTATAAATTCCAATTTACAGAATGACGTGCTAAACAAAGGGTTCCTAATTTGGAAGTCAGTGAAGGTCAAAATAAACAGCCTACAACAAGAAGTGAGTTAAACAAGGACCAATTTATTTTCAAGAAAATAAGACCATTTGTTGCATTGACTTACATTCTCCAGAATTTGTTGCTTCACCACTGACAACCCTTGCTCCCCATTGTGTACAGATGTGACAGGAATGAGAAGTATTATGGTGAGGCTCTTATGCTGAAAAGCACAAAGATACATCCTCTCCTCTGTTTGCTTGAGCCAAATTGTTGGACTGCTAGGACTCAAGCTGCCAACTTCTGTCCCCCAAATATCAGTAACAAGGAAACCATCCTTCCCTTTGGACCATTTCACATGCTGTAAGGGCCTAACAACCTGATAGCTACGAACTCCAACTGGAGAAGTATCCCTTGAGTTGTAGTACCGGTCCAGAACAGAGTTAGAGGTTGTCGATAAAGACGCAGAAGCATTAGAAGTAGTACTTCCTTTGCGTAAATAGGACCAGGAGCTAGCTCCAGCGGACAGAGCATTTGGGGTCAACCTCATGACAGTGTACGTGAATAGGTTAATCAGGTCATCCTGAAAAGATGAATAGTGACCATTCATGATTAGAGCAAAACGTGCATTTAAAGGATCCCCCATATATAGTTGGTCATTGCCGACATTATTGGTTTTGAATTGCAACTGCTTCTATAACAAAGTTACTAAAGATTAATCTGGGAACTGGCATAACCTGACCAGGATGATCGCCTAGTTAAGTTGGGACCAGCCCGGGTTGAAACAGCCCAAGCTGGTTTCAACTTAGTGCTGGGCTGGCAAAAATTCTTATGGTTTGGGTCCGGCCTCGGACCAGGATCACTAACCGATTGTACCGGTTTTTTGGTGGGCAGGGCTGGGATTTATTTAAGCTTTTATCATTGTATCTATTTAAATAGATTTTGGCAATAATTATTTTGAAAAATGTGAACTGTAACTTTTAAAATTAATCTATTTTAAAAAAAAAAATATTATTGAAAAACATAAATGTGACATTGTATATGTTTAATAGTTTGTAAATTAAAACACGAAATACTTGAGGAAAAATAAGTAAAATAAACAATAGCTATTAGACTATTAGATTTAACAAAAGTACAACTTAAAAAAAAAAAATCATTTCATAAACAAAAAAGTTAACAAAAGAAATATCAATCTAATATAGTGAGATAGCATATTCATATTCGAATATATTTCGTTCTTTTGTGTTTTGAATCATTTTTGGCCACTTAATTTCTTTAGTTCAGCTTTAATCCAACCTTTTAAGTGAACAAGAACCTCTGGTGTATTCCTCGAGAGTAAGCTCACTTGTCCCTGTACAGATGCAACGGCACAAACTGGAATCACCAGTTTTAGTTTTTATTTTTTGATTTGTACTTTGTAGTGTTCTTTTCCCTGCCGATCACAGACTGTCCAATTTGGAAGTAGTTTCCCCTTTGACCCAATTCATGGGCTAGAGACTAGAAGTCCTGAAACTGGCCCAAACCTAAGCCTGGACTAGCCAAGCCCAGTTAACCATCCTGGGTCTATTTTCTGGGCCAGTTTCCTAGGCTAACCCGATCCAACTGCCAGGTCTAACTAGACCAGAAGTATAAAGCGGGAAAATTCAAGTAAAAATGAGAGAGAGAGAGAGAGAGAGAGAAGCCTACAGGAGAAAGAGTTGTGGACACCAGCAAATCCTGAAACATGATCAGTGAGTAGCTCTGTTTGCAGCCAGCACATGATTCTAGCACTCTTACAAGAGACTGCGAATGCCAAATGCAAGAAACTGTAATTAGAATGGCAACAGATCAAAAGATGGTGGCATCTGCACAATAACGTTAGCCTTTCTAGCAAAAATCTACATTGAGGCATTAGATTTCATACACACCTCAATCAAGAGGGGACATAAAATAGAGTTCAAATCATCAGTTAGGCCATATATTATTTTTGAGAATGCCTAGCTCAAGTGGCAAAAGGTTGAGGATTTGTGGCTTAGGTCGTAGGTTCAAGCCCCACACCATGCAAAGCGAGGCCCGGTATTTAAGTGGAGAAGGGTAGAGGGGTGGGCCCATTATCCACCGAGTTTAGAAGGCTGTGATTGGTCCAAAGGGCGGGTCACAGACGGATTTCTCGGTTATCAAAAAAAAAAAAATTGATAACATTGTCTTCTTTGGCATTAAGGGAATGCTGGAAACCTTTTAGAAAATCAGAAAAGAATAAAAAGTAATACTTACAACGATCCTAAGAATTCTAAAAATTGATCTGAATCCTCCAATCCTATCTCTTTACACCAAAAATATAGAGATACAATGCAATTCTATTTAACCTTGAGAATGAAATTAGACATTATCTTCAAAATTTCTATTATTCATCTCTTTCCACACTGTCCACCAAATGCAATGTGGAATTAAATTCCACTAGGTCTTCTGTCTCTTGCTACCTCCTCTCCTAATCCAGCACCTCACAAAATCAGTTGTATGTTCTTGCATAGTCCTATTCACTTCTGAAAAGTTGAGAAGCATGGACCATATTTGTGATCTGAAAGTACAATATAAGAATAGGTGACTAGTAGTTTTCCCTATCTTCCCACATAAAGAGCACCAGGGAAGTATGATCCTTCCTTTCCTCCTCACGACTATGCACTAAACTTTTGTTGGTGCTGAATTCTTCCAAATCTTTTTCCATAAACTCTGATGTCTGCTGCTTTGCAGGTTGCACTCCTTGTATGCCCTGCCAACTATGAAGATCCCATCCTCACTGTGAGACCATCTAACTGCGTCATTGGTTGTCTTAGTACCTGCAAAATCCCCCACTTCCTCCAACAATTTGGCTACTCTCTCCATTTTCTAATCATTTAGTAGCCTTCTGAAATAAAAGGTCCAACATTGTTCTATCCAGCAATCACTGATCATTGCCTCAGAATTAGTGCACAAAAATAAAAAAAATCAGGAAACGGGTCCTTCATGGGCGCCGGTTTGATCCATACATCCCACCAGAATCTAGTTTTCCTTCCATCCCCCACCTTGATATGTAAATTTGGTTCTAGCTTGAGCCATAAGTTTCTAATAGCTCTCCTAGCCCCCACTCCATAAGCATCAATGCTTACCTTACTACACCAGAATCCATCCTCCCATATTTACATTTAATCAAGTCTTTCTACAAAGCTTGCCTCTCCTCAGTATATTTCCACAACCATTTTATCAAAAAGTAGTTGTAATGCTTCCTTAAATCTCTCCACAACCATTTTATCAAAAGGTAGTTGTAATGCTTCCTTAAATCTCTGATGCCCAAACCACCTTTATCTTTTCTATGTTAAACTGTCTTCCACTTGAGCAGATTGTATCCTTTGATCTCTTCACAGCCATGCCAAAGGAAATCTCTCCTAAGTTTGTCCAATTTCTTAGCCATCTTTGCAAGTAGAGGAAAAAGAAACATAACATATGTTGGGAGAGAAAGAATCTAGGACAGAGTTGATAATGATGTGTCTACTACCAGGGGAAATGTATTGTGCCTTCCATCTGGCTAGTCTCTTTTCAGTCTTATCCACTATGTTGTCCCATTTCTTCAAATCTTTGTGTTTATAGCCTAGAGGCATACCTAAGTAGGTTGTGGGAAATTTCTCCACTTTGCAACCCAAAATGTTAGCTAGCCTCTTGATGTTTCTCACATTCCTGATAGGATATAAACTGCCCTTTCCCCAATTAATGTTCAAACCTACAGAAGCTTCAAAAAAACAGCAAAATTTGTTTGATGAATCTAAGTTGCTCCTCATGTGGCTCACAGAAGATCATTGTGTCATTTGCATAAAGTAAATGACAAAGTTCTTTACTATCACCATTGTTACCACTAATCTGGAAACCTCTGATCCACCTGTTTTGAGTAGCAATCCTCATCAAACTACCAAACCCCTCCATTAGCAGGATAAATGAAAAGGGTGATAGAGATCACCTTTCCTGATTCCCCTGCCTGAAGAAAAAAGGCCCACGGGTTCGTCATTTATAATAATTGAGAATCTCATCGTGCTTATGCAGAATTTTATCCATCCCACACATCTTACTCCAAAACCCATTTGTCTCAAGTTGTTCAACAAGAAAAAAAAACTCCTATTCACATAATCATATGCCTTTTCAATGTCCAACTTTGCACATTACCTCTAAGGTGTTCCCTTTCCAACTAGACACAACACACTCACTTGAAATGAAAGCAACATTCAATATCTGTTTTCCTTTAATAAAGGTCATTTGGTTTTTGTTGACAAGCTTATCAATCACCTTTTTCAACCTTTCTGCCGGTAATTATGCTATCACTTTATAAACTATAGTAATCAGACTTATTGGTGTGCAGTCCTTTAGTTCAGCAACACCTATTTTTTGGGGATGATTGCTACAAAAGTAGCATTAAAGCTCGTCAATCTTCTGAATAGCATAGAATTCCTGTATAGCCTTTATGATATCCTCTTTCAAGATCTCCCAAAAGGACAAGTAAAAGGATTATGGGAAGACCATCAGGTGTTTCCTCCATAGTACAGAGTTTTAAGCAACCCAAGATCTCTTCCTCCTCAAAAGGACTCTAATTTTATTTGCTCCTCTACACTGATGTTTGTGATCCCCTATAACTGTAGCTCAGGCCTCCAGAGGCCTCCTCTGGTTCTTTGTACAAATTTTGGTAGAAGCTTTTGATGGTCACTTAACTGATAAAAGGGTCATTAGTATTCCATCCATCCACCATGAGAGACTCAATGGAATTGTACCTCTTGTGAGAAGTAGCTACTCTATGAAAAAACTTAGTAACTTTATCCCCCATGCTTCAGCGACAAACCCGGTATAGTCTCTAATGCAGGATTTGAGAGGGTAATGTGTACAAAGACCTTATCACTACTCGAGGAGGTAGAGAGGTTGATTCCAGAAGACCCTCGGCTCGAGTAACGATTATCAGAGCAGCTAACAGAACAATACAAAGGTAAAGAAAACATAGAAAATAATAAGGAAAACATAACATACCAATGAGGGGCAATAACCATAACCAACTAATGTGATAACTGAAGCATACTAAATAATGAGGAATAACAAAGGTCGTAAGATAGGCCAACTACGAGATAAATGCTACTAGTACTAGTAAAAAATACGAATCGGGTAGCAGATGCAATGCACCAATCAATCCTACTAGGAAATAAGACGACGCTCAACTACCTACTAACCTTCTACCCTAATTCGTGACCTTCATAACTTCCTGTCTAAGGTCATGTCCTCGGAAAGTTGGAGCTGCTCCACAACGAGGATTCTTGATCTATGCCTCCACCTTATTTCTTCATTCTAAGCTACTTACTCATAGGTGATAGCCAAAAAAAAAATTGTTGGACCTCTTCCTCTGTGAGCATTCTTTTGTTCCTGCACAGCTTCCCATTTGGCCAGCTCCTCCATAATCTCCTCCTTCCGTGCTTTACAATTGTTTCGGTTATTCTTACTTCATTCCTTCATCTTTCCTTTTAAGAATTTCAGCTTTTCTGCTAGAACAAAATCTGGGGTTCCATTTATTGCAAAGACGCTGCCACCACAATTTCACCTCTTCCTTGAATCCTTCCACTCTCATCCACCAATTTTCGAATTTGAAATAGGACTTCTTGAAATTCAGATCCCCACATGTCTGTAGAATTGGGTTGTAGTCAAATCTCACCATAGGCATTGTAGATTGGCCGATAAGAGTGAACTGCTCCTCTCATTGTGAGCAATAAAGGCAACTATCTTCTGGAAGTTGTATGTTGTTGTTGTTGTTGGAGAGATTATATCATTCAGTATGTTTGAATTCTAAAACTTCATTAAAGTTATGTTGCACGTTACTCTGTTTAAGAGTGCCGAAAAGGTGGTAATGGGTTGCGCCCTCTTAATACAAAGTGCACTTTGAAATTGAGACATTTCAAAAAAGAAACATAGTTCACATAAATTGCCCAAAAGAGAAAAAGAAACAAGAATCAGGAAGATTGGAAAGACCACAAAAAATGTTTAGATTTACTGTCTAAGATGTAACCAAATTACATATATTATCTATTTTCCTATAGTATAGTAGCTGTAGGCAGAATCTTTTACGCAACTCAAGATGAGAGTTTAAAATTAAAACATTGTTATCTTCACAAAAGAGAGATGGAGAGAACAGTAAACTACAGTTGTTCATTATTTAAGCTGTTATTAGCTTAAGTTTTACCTTTGTCGCTATAAACATATGTTCTAATAATGTTAATGAGGTCATACTGTACATGCTAAAGGTGGAAGATAAAGCAAGTTCACCAGATGTTTGATATGCTGAGAAACTTAGGAGTTTTTGGAACTATTCCTCCAACTACATGGGGCTAGTCGATTAGAAGGCTAGCGTAATAGCTAAAGGAAAAGGCAATGGTGATAACCAATTTTTTCTTTCATTCCTTGAATGTGAGTTCCATTACATGAAGATCTCAAGGCAATCAAGTAGGGACAGCTAAAAGTGTAAAAGTAGTGAACAAACATGTGTGTAAACCTATATGCTTGAGCTAATAATCTTTATTCTTCCTTACACCATGGACTGGAACACTTAATCTTTATTAAGGAATTCATAAAATAGAACAGCGCCAAGTGTTTCAGTAATGACATCATGACTAATTTCTAAAAACATAGTAGCTGGGATTTTCTTGGACATCAAGATGACATGACCTTTTGGCAGAAGCTATCATGTGAAAAGAGTGAATTATGGTGGCTTTAGATTAGACCAGAGAAGCCAGAACTTGCTCCTAACTAGAGCAAATCAAAGCAGCTGTGCAAACCTGATCAATTGTTGTCAACAAGACGAGCACAACAGACACAGAGCTGAGCAATATAATGAATAAATCGAGCAAAACAAATAAATCCAC
This sequence comes from Solanum piurae, assembly GCA_029582685.1. Lineage (NCBI taxonomy): Eukaryota > Viridiplantae > Streptophyta > Magnoliopsida > Solanales > Solanaceae > Solanum > Solanum piurae. The sequence continues at coordinate 29,122 of JAJOOO010000874.1, forward strand.
AGATTTATGATTTATATATTCGTCCCAGTATGGCCAGGCCTTAAGTGTAATCAATAAACTGACAAGACAAACCTGAACTTCAAGTGCTGCCTCCCTCCCAATAGTCAACATCTGTACCATTCCACGCTCCTTCAAAGAGTCACGGAAATTTGGCAAGTGAAGCTTCTTCCCAGAAAGAAAACCTGCCGCAGAGGAAAATTAATAGGCAAAGCATTCAAGATGCAGTCTAATGTTCAAATTGCACAAACTGAAATGAACTTATTAGATACAGAAGCTACAGTATTACCCCAGCAGCAAAATTCCAATGAAGGCCGCTTTTCAAATGCTGACAATCATGACTTGCAATGAAATAATTTGAACAGGAATATTTTCTTATAAAAGTGATAAAATGCATATTTTCAAGGTAGCTAATGATGCCTCACCACTTAAATAATCCATGATGAAATAATACAAATGCGTCCGGGTAAGCCCTCCACTTGGTTCTCTATCAAGTAATGCTCTTATGGACCCATGAAACATCACAAAGAGAGAGTGAACTTCTTTAAGAACATTTCGTAAAGCAGCAGTCCGCCATATGGCTTCTGACTCACTTTTTTCCACCACCTAATACCACCAGAAAAGCAAATACATAACAGAAGCGTCATAAAGCATAATAAATTTCTTCTGCAATGGAAATAAAACGTGAGGAAATTTGAGTTAGTCCAAAAGATGTGTGCATCAAGCCTTTCTTGTTTTCATAAGAAAGTCATACTTAGCTTCCTTGTCAGAAAGAGGTAAGTCATACTCAACTTTTCACCAACAAGAAATGAAAGTCATGCTTAATTCATTCCATCTTGTCCGGTCAAATTTTATTAAAGAATTTCTGGGAAATGTATTTCACAGCCAACTGCATATACAAATCATAGTATTGCATTAAGCACCTACTGAATTAGAGATATTATACTCATCGACAGCATATAAAATATTGATAAGCTCCATAAAGCACTGGTGTCTCTCAAGGTTGTTATGTCTATGTCCAGCATGAGCCCAACCTTACTCCATTCTTAGACCGTTAATGACATATCTGAGCACGCGAAGAAGTAGGGACCTGCCATGGTCGGTACGGAAGTTTTGCAACTATGATGTTTGGCAGTTTATTTAGACTTAACCAGAAGTATTATGGAACAAAATTTCCTTTTGAGTTACCACTTCTTTAGTTCTCTTTTCATCCTCCCTAATCTAGTCCTCAATCTTCTAGACTTCAGTTCACTGCATGTGACAGTCCTGGAACTGTTCATAAGTAAAATTATTCAAGTATAACAAGGACAACACCAAGAAGCAAGTCAGGATGTACCGGCAGATTTTTTTATTTTTTTCGTTGGATGAGGTAAATTTTTATTTAGAAACAGTACCAAGATGGTACTTCAGAAAATATTAAAAGCGGGACTTGTTTCCGTTATATATTCAGATTCTAAAAAGCCTGTTAAATTATTCAAATTCAAAAGTAAATTTCGGCTCATACTCACAGATGCCAAATCTGATGCTATATAAATCTGATGGTGAAGGATGTAGCATCAGATCTATGAAATTTGTGAGTTATATATCCACTTATATCCAACAAAGCTTACATCATTGAGATTATAGCCAGCCTCCACAGTGATCATACTTTCAAATTGTAGCTGGTAGAAGGACAGACCAACTTCATATAATCTCTCAAAACCAGTTCAGATAATCAGTGATCACCTAAGTTGCTCGGACTCGGGTGCGGGTATCCGAGACGGATGCGAATCTGAGAGTCGGATTCGGCAAAATTTAAATTTTAAGATTCGGGGGTGCGAATCCGAGTATGGATACGGGTGTGGGGATTCGGCTAAAATTATTCAATATTATAAAATATAGTTATAATAATAATAATAATAATAATATTAAATATCTTGTAAAACACTATACTTAAAAGCATATCAATTATCGGTTATCAAAAAAAAAGTATATCAATTATAGATATACAAATTTAAAAGTATAAATTAATTACTTGTTACTAATTAATTTTAAAAAAATTATAATTCCTTTTATTTATTATAAAAAAGAAATAATCATTTATATATATATATATATATATAGCCTAACTTAAATTAGATAGTAGTACAATTCATTAAAGTTCTGTGTACTGCCCCTTTCTTCTCCCAAGAACGCCCTTTCTTCTCCCAAGAAACCCTAGCCTGCTTTTTTCCTTTCCAAGAAAAAAAGTTTTCTCTCTTCTTTTTCAAGAAAAAAACTTTGAATTATTTGTTCTTTCCCATGGAGACCTTCACCTCCTCTATGTTCTTGTACAAGAAAAAAGATTTGCCTGCTCTCTCTCTATTCTTGTAAGCTTTGCCTCTTCATTATTTTGTTCCATGGAGCAGCCAGACCTTGTGACAACTTCGTAGTCGTCAACTTTCGCCGATGAAATTGATCTCTTCTTCCCCATTTTTTTTCTCGGCTTTGGTCAAAGTATCCGGATCGGATTGACCGAATCCGACACGCACCCGCGCCCACACCAGTGTCGCATCGAGACGGGTACGGCCGCAAAAATAAAGAGTCCACGCAACATAGGTGATCACCACATGTAATTATTTAATCCGATAGTTGGCAGAACTTTCCTTCATCCAGTTCACCAAAAAATTCTTTACAATTTAACCATGACAGGTAACATGAAATGCCAGAAAAGTTCACTAATTGAATAAAGAAAAATGATTATATGAGTGCAAGAGGCCATACCATCACCATCCAGATATCACGCTCTGCCTCGTAGAAAACATGGGAGTGCATCTCTGCTTCTATAACCTCACATGGAGCCTCTGGAGAGAATATTCTGCACGGAATGAAAAAAATATAAAAAAGATCATCATATCACATAAAAGAGCCATCTAGCATACAACTGCAAGAAGTTGACAACAGCATCCAGATGGCTCAGTTCATATTCAAGGAATATCTACCTTACAGAACAAGAAAATGAAGATAAATATAAGATGAAGAACTACTCTTGGTCTTAAAATAACCCATCCACGTCAGAATCCCATTGCTCTTCATTAAGAAAATCAATTTCAATTTAGGAACAATCATCAAGCTCTTTTTTTAAAACATCTTTAATGTCTCTAATATGAGAATACATGAGCACAGCTATCTTTCTACCTAATGATATGGCTGAAGAATCCTTTGGATAAGAATGACTATTTATGAAAGGAGATGAACAATGAAAAACATATCCCTAAAGCTAAGAACTGAAGCTATATCCAGGAATACAGATTTAAAATCACATTGCAGATCAGCTATCGAAACAGCATTAAAGAAGTAATGTACAAATATAAAATCATAGCAACGATTCCAGATATCCCATCTTTAAGCAAGAGTTTTTCAAAGAACCACATGAATCTTTTATTTATTTATTTTTGATGGGTAAAGAACTACATGAATTATTTATTTATTTATTTTTGATGGGTAAAGAACCACATGAATTTCTACTCATTAATAGATACAGGTGTAAATATGTGAGTGCCAGTCGCAACAAACCTGGTGAATGTTATGAGTCCTTCACTAAGCCCTATCACAGAGAGTTGGGTGGGGAAAGGCAAATCAGCAGGAAAGAAATATAAAATCTTGTCCAATTCCTGCCCTTCATGTTGACCCCTTCTCAAATCAAATATGCACAATTTCATAGCTTCACTAACAGAGCTTGCAGCCGAAATTCCCATTTATCTGCTTCCTTCCTATGACTGAGATATCAAGTTTCCAAATCACAAATTAGACTAGGTTCACAAACAAAACACAGCGAATATCAATTATCATACAAGATTTTATTGATGTAATTTTGCAACACGCATGCATTACATCCACATAGTTAACCCCTCAGCTTGTAGCCAAATCCCTTTTACACATCCGAGTTCCACAAGAACTTTTACACACCAACCAAACATGTGTCTAATAAACACCTCTTCAATTATGTAGCAAGTGCATATTTCACACAGAAAAAGGGCGAGTACATGGACCACTTAAAGTATCTTATCTAACAAAAAAAAAACAATCTCCTTCCCCAAGACAAACAAATCCCACCCTTCTTCTATGGTGGTTCAGCTCAAATTTTCAATCCAAGGTATTGATCCACTGTTTCAATCTGGTTTCCAAGCTTCCAATCAGTAATAGCAATCGAACTCAACACAAAAAGTCCCAGTTCCAAAAAAGGTATCAACCGCAACTTCGAATGTTAAAGGACCCAACTACTGTAAGTCTATAGCCAAGATCTTGTATCAGTTCCAACTTCAATTCTTAACCCACAGGAAGAATTTTCAAATAAGTTTTGTAGCAAAAAAAGTGTATCCAATCAAAATTCAAACTTCAAAAACACGAATTTTCAATCTTGTAAGGACCAAGCAGAAGAAGTTCAAAAATCTTTCTGTACTCTCTTTAATCAGCAAATTATTTAGCTCAAACAAAAAGGGGATTGAAAATGTTGGAATTGATGATGGGTTGAAATTGATGACGGAGTGAAAATGGTGGAATCAATGATGTTATATTTGTGAAAAAGTCTATGTGAAAAAAGAAAAACCAGAAACATACAACCAGTAAAGTGACAGTATATGGTAAAGCATTGAATCTACATTCAGTTCTTTTGCTATATGATTATCTGAAATTCACAGGATTTAGTGTTCGTCAACTACTTAAGTCCAGAACAATAGTTACCCAGTATCACATATTAGAGTAGAAATAAATAAAATTTATCAACAAGGCCAAATTTCGAGAAAGAAAAAAAAACCCATACCTAATTTTTATAACAAAGCGCAATTATCATTGAAATTGACGAACTTTATTCAAAACCAAAAATAAATAAAATATTACTATAATAAGCAGGAAAAAAAAGAGTTATGATTCTGAAAAATTAAAGAGGACCCAGATGAGATATGGTAAAAAGAAAGAATCTTGCTGAACCCATAAGCAGAAGTTGATAAATCAAAGATGAGAAGGAAGCTCACCAATTTGCGGTTCATATTCTTGTTGTTTCCACTGGTGATTGATCGAAAACGGAAGTGATTATTTGGTTGTGATTGACATTTTGCGATTGTTTCAATAAGGGTTCAGATTAGGAAATTACAAGGAAAAGGAAGAGGAAGTTGAAATCGGAAGGCACTCAACTGAACTTCCTCTCTCTGCGTTTGGACTTTGGACTATGCTTATGTGTTCGTTCAATTTTTGCTTCAAGATTTATGTGAACCCAGAACGAAATTAAATTTGTTGACTAACAATTTCTTCGTAAAATTAACTTTTCAATTTAGTATCCAATTTTCATTGAAATTTACTAAAAATGGCAAAACTTGTAGTATAACAACACTACTTATTCAAGCATAAAGTATAACTTTAATTAAAAAAAAAAGGGATAAAAACAATCAATAAACATAAAGTATATCGAGTTAAACTTAAATAAATTTAACAAAATCAGTAATTAAGAGCTCTTTTGTCCAAGTGATTAAAAATTACTTATTCTGATCATTTGTATTTGATTAATTTATTTTAAAAATACTTTTGATAAACATATTATGTTTAACTAATATTATTTTTAAAAGTTAAATCACGAAAAAGAATAAGTATCTATGCACCTTTACTATTAGATTTATCTTATAGAAAGAAAATTATTTTATATAATTATTATAAAAAACTTTAATGATATCTTACTTTAATTTATTGAAAAGTATATTTCAAATTTTGAATACATTATAATACATAAATAATTTAAATTATTGATATATTATTAACATGATGATTTAGCTATACTAAAAAAATCAAGCAAAAATATATTAAAAACTATTTAACAAATCACTATGAAAAATTCACCACAAAATAAGTAGAATTTGTTACCTGCAAAGGTAAAACTATGAACAATAATATATAAAATGTAAAATAAAAAAATTAAAATATATATATAAATATAAAGAGGGAATAGAATCCTTAAACGGAATTTAACAAAACTAATGAGTTATGCTAACAAATTAATAAGAGATAAATAGTAAATATATATAAATAGTATGACATTGTTGACTTGAAAAAAATATTTGTTTGCTCCTGCTTTCTTTAAGAAGCGTGAACTTTTAGTTTCTACTCAACCGCAGAATAACTGTTTAAGCTTCTATTTAAAAACAGTTTTACACCTCATTTCTCAAAGAACAAAAAAAAAAGAGAGAGTACTTTTTTCAAGGAAAATAAATGTTTTTGGCCTCTCAACCGCTCGCCCAAACAGACCAAGTAAAGGAGGGTAATGCAGATTTTATGAATCTCTCTTTCATCATCTATAGAATTGTTTATCCTCTGAACGTCCCTACAAATGAGGTATATTCTGGTACTATACAAAGATAGGAAAAAGGCAAGAGTTCTATTATATCTTCAGTTACAAAAAGGGTTGGCTGCTAAGTCACTCGAATAAGTAATACAACCATGACAAAGACTAATGTCATGACAAAGATCAAAAGCCATTGGAAGCATGTTGTCTTGAAACTCCGCGAATACACATCCATTGCTCTGGAAGTTGCATGCCCTGTACTTGCCAGGCTATGCTCAACTGCTTTCTCAGTTGAATCAAGTATCTGCATCCACATTATACATGACAACAATGCGGACAATATTTACAAAGGGACTAGTAAAACCAGAGACTGAAGTAAAAAGTTTGTAACTAGACAAGATGAATCTGAACAAACTGAATACCACAGTTTTTTATTTCTTTTCCGCAGTAAAGAATCTTCAAACATGTAGTAATATCAGAGATAGACTAATAAAATATTGTTGTGTCAGAAAAGATAGTTTAGGTTACCATGGCCTCAATTGCCTCCCAACAGGCAAAATAGTTTTAGATTGGAGACACAAAATCATTCTCAAAAGCAAAAATTGTTAAGAGCAAGTTCAAAGTCCCAACAATTTAAGCAAAATGAAACGAAACAAAAACTTACTTTCTCGGTGTTTTTGATGGATTGATTCATCATGAGACTGCTCTCTTTGAGCTGCCGTGCCAAAACAACCATTTCATCAGTCAAATCCTCCTGAAGTTTCCTGCAAAAGATGAGAACATCTGATAGTTTATCAAGTAGACTCTACCTAACAATTCTCACACCTCTCTGAGAAAAAAAAATATTGCATAAATAAGTGATTAGTTTCTGTGGTTACTTTTCTCCTACAATGAAAAAGACTGGACAAACATATGGTAGTGGCAAAGATGCACTATGGATCATGTAGTAGAACAGTTGGGAACATACATCTAATTGAGGCACATATACATACATCACTCCAGATGGAGGCCTAGGCCTCCTAAGAGCCCCAAACTATCATCCCTGATTTCAGAGAGTATCTCCAATCTCTCATCTTCAATTTTCAAATATATGCTTCCAAACAACTCTCTATCCACATGTGTTAGTTGCAGAGATGATGTACAATTCCTTGGCTTCTGTGCAGTGCCTCAGCTCAGTGATAAAAGTAGGCCTCACAAGTGTAGATAAGCAATTTTACTTGGATCATTACCAAGTAAATGTTTCAAAACAACCCTTTTTACAAAATAGAGTCCTACTTGCGTCTTTGTAAAAAATGAAGGTTGCTTACACAATTCATTAGTTCATCTGCACTATTACAAGTCTAAATGATTCATCTTACGCCAAAAAACCGAAGACAGCAAACAATTAGACTTCAGGTTTATGAACTCAAAGCATCTCTTATTTCTCTCCCTCCACAAATTCCATACAATATTGTAGGGATGGTGTTTCGGATCTTCTTGGTGGCTTTTCCCATCTTTCTTACATACCAGCTGAGATATGCAAACTTAAACCTGTTTAGCATCCAAAAGAAGTTCAAAGACATGTCCCACCTTTCCAAAGCAACTGCACAATGTAAGTACAAATGATTGGTATCTTTCATTTCTTGACCACAAAAATGACACCTGTTGCATAATGTAGATCCTCTCCTTCTCAAGTTTTCTTCTGTAAGGCGTGACTCATGAAGAACACCCAGCCAAAAGAATAAACTCAAAAGGGTACTTCACATTTTGTTCATTATTAGAGACTACTTAGGGGCCACCTAAAGGGGGTTGGATTGGGCAGGGTTGGGTATATACTTGTACCCGCATGGGTTGTGAAGGTCCACTGGGGGACCGTACAAGTAAAACGCCAAATCAGCTCCAGTAATGAGGAACCGGACCACCGGTTTGATGGTAACATTTTTTATAAAAAAAAATCCATTTCAATTTGACCGTTGGGCCCCCCAAACAGCTATGTTTGCAGTTTTTGCAATTTAAACCTATTTTTTTGTTTTTTGTTTTAAAAAATAACCCCTCCCCTTAATTTGCCCTTTACAAAATCTATAAACCACCCCCACCCCATCCCTCACCCCCCTTTCATATTTTCCCACAACTCTCTCTCTAATCTTTCAACTTTCATCTCATTTCTCTTATATATCTCTTGAAGTGCTAGCAAGATTTAATAGTTTTCTTAATTATGAGTTTATTTTTATTTTGGTTTATTTGGTAATTCAATAGTAAAGAGCAAGTTGCACTTGTGCTACCGTCCGAGTCAAGTATTCAACTTATTGCAGCCCCTTAACACCCTTATCTAAGAGTCTCTTGACCTCCTCATGTAGTGTACCCAGTTTTCACTGTGATATACTTTACCTTTCCTGCTTTCCAGCATCCCTAACAAGATTGATTTTACTTCCCCAATCCAAGCAATGCAGTTTGAGTTTAAGGTCCCATCCTCCATTCTTCCTACATGGTAACAATAGTGAAAACCTGAAGAAATTGTTTCCTTTAAGGGCATCTGCGACCCATAACATCAAATTTTACACCAAAACAGGATTTGGTGTAAAATTCCGTGTTGGGTTGGAGATGGACTAAAAGAGTATGCCCCAGTCTAGGATTTTATCTTACCATCTCTAAAATTATTACAACAGACCTTAATTTTGAGTTCTACAGATGAAGCCTTATCTATAGGAGGAAACAACAGCCTTTGTGCACCAATGTTCATCTGCATACCATAATTTGCATTAACAACCTTCCCCACAAAGTTTCATCTTCTTGGTTCTATCTCCACAACCATTTACATAGCAAACATCTACAGAGAACTCACACATTCACACACACACACCTCTTCCTTTTTTTCAGTATTAAGACAACTTTTGTGTTGTGGTTGCCTTCCCACGAAATGTTCGTTCTTCTTTTGTCCAAATATTTCAAAAAATTACAAGGCACAAGAAACAAAAACATAAAGTAGGGAGGAATGATGTCTAATCAACTGTTTATGAATTAATCAAATGATGTCTAATCAACTGTTTATGAGTTAATCTTCCCCATATTGACAAATTATTTTTCTTTCGAGTTGCTAACCTTTTTCAAACTTTTCCTATACTTGCAAAACTTCAATAGAATTATGCTCATCTCCTAGAGGGAGCCCTGAATGCATTGAATTCTCCTACTTTTGCACCCAGATATATTTACAAGTATTAGCCTATTGCCTTATCATCCATACATCAGACGTTGCTTAGGTTTATATTCAAACCTGAAACAACTTTAAAAGCCAGTCGGCCACCTTAAGAAACATCATATGTTTTTCCTTGTTTCACACACTAACAGTGCACCATTGGCATAGAAACTATGTGAGTTATTATGTTATTGTCTTTTTATTTTCCGAAAAGACAGATGTTAAGTTATTGTCGTCTGGACCTACCTTAAATCCACTTAAACATCACTTCTCCATTGCCTAGTCCAACATTCTACCAAGACATTTCAGTAACAGGAATAGGAAGAAGATCTGCCTGCATCGGGAGTCTAGACAAGAAAAATCAGCATAACTCCTATTTATTAATGTAGAAAACTTAACTGGGACATGCAATAATTTACCAACTCCTCTATTTCTATCAAAATCCATCTCTTTAAAGAGAAACCGACCACTTCACATGGTCATATGCTTTCTGTACATCTAATTTACAATGGATACCTATTTTTCATTGTCTCCTTCTTCAGTCCAACTTCTCATTAGCAACTAAGTTGCTCCTATTATCTGCCTCCGTTCACAAAAGCCTATTGAAAATCGAACTACTTCTGTAAATATTAACTTCAACCTTCCAACTACCTTTGTCAGGATGTTATCCATAAAGATACACCCATAAAACTTTTTGAGTTTTTTTTTGGTGTGTGTGTGGGGGGGGGGGGGGGCCTGAGAGTATTCTTACACTGTTCTGCTTATTATTATTTAACTAGCTCAACTACACCATAAGAGCACACATCTACTATCACTTTTAGTCACACATGGCAAGCTGTACCTTTTCAGGAACAGATACACATTGGGGAAGCCCTTGGTGGAACAGAAGTCAACAAGCAAAACTGTCTATAAATATTAATACAGAAAAGAAGTACAGATAGAGCACCTGTGCTTCTCAATATGTGTCCGTGCAGCATCATCCAGTTTAACTGCAGCTGATGATTGATCAGAATCAATGGCATCTCGGGATTTCTCCTCATTGTTTGAATGGACCCTGTTTCACTCAAAGAACAACGGTCAAGAGAGATAAATATAAAATGACACATTGCAATGGCTATAAATGAAAAATGACCCATGCAAGTACCCAGATCTTCTTCTCAATCCTTCAGAAGCAGAATTCACACTTCCTTCTGCTTTAGGAGTTCCACTGCTGGAAATCTCACCCTCAGGTTCCTTGGGTGTATGCACATCAGACTGGATGTGGTTGAAGATAATTCTGTTTTTAATCATATAATAGAAGCAAGAAATATTTTCGAAAAACTACTAGCATGTGTCTATAATAAGTTGATCTAATATAAGCTGAAAGGGGACTCCAGAAGAGAAGATTGAACCACGTTCAAAAACATCGAAAGGGCAGAAGTATGACAACAAAAATAACAGTAAGACCAGAGGAATAATGAAGTCTGAAATGCTGAGCATTATGGACTAAAAGCAAACAATGAGGTACTAAACTTTAAGGGCAGTCTACTGATAAAAACAAAAGCCAGCTCTTTCATATTCCATAAAAATCAGTAAATATACTGCAATATGATATGTTTTCGTATAAAAAGCAAGGTGAATCTGAATGGTAAATCACAGGAAATGAAACTAGCACGTGCATACCGTGGGCACAGCTAACTTGGCAGCAACAGCTTCAATGTTCTCAGCATATTCATTCACCTTGGCGTTTGAAATCCTATTTTGGGAGACAACATGAAAATGGAGCACACATCAGGAAGAAAGCATCTAGTGAATTTAAAAAAAAATAGAGATCCGATAAGAACATACACCCTCAAGCAAAATGTTTCAAGCATTAAATCAATCTAAATTAGTTTTTTTTAATACAGGAAAAACTCACATGACTGGTTTATAAAAGTTTAAAATGTTCTCCTCATACAGTAAAGAAAAAAATTGGGGTTGTCATGAAGATAATAATTCCTTTTATGCCATCCCTGTCCATTGCACGGATAACAAATGCATCAAAAATGTAGAAAATAACTACTTCCACACATCACCAAACGGTCTGCACAGAGATTACTAATACTAGACTCATGACTGCCTCCATAGAAATAGACTAGTCATACTGTCAGGATGCGATGTTTTTTCATTATAGGCTGGATATTAGTCCACTGTATAAAAATATAACTAAAATATGTCCAATGAGGAGGAGGGTAAGCGGAGTTGAGATCAAAGGAGGGTGATTTTCCATCTAATCGACCATGATAAGAGGTTTCCAATTTATTACTTATGTAATAGGTAAAGTGAAATGTCTAGGAAGCATACGTTTAAATTTAAATGATAATTCCAACCAAACGAACAGAAGGCAGGGACTTTATAAAGAACAGTCACATTGGTATGGAAACCAACAGTCTGGAAATTTTGTAGCAGCATGTTATTTTCTTCAAATTAACTAATTGAAAAAGAACAAAGCATACAGACCTTGGTAATCCATCAGGATTCCTCTCTTCAGCCAACTGCTCCAGTAGTTCCCTCAAAGTGGCAACATACTGTGAAAAATGTACCAAAAGGAAAAAGTAAATGCATATGCCCATTGAAAGAAAAATATCAGATGAAAAAAACTGTACAGTTCCCTACATAAGCAATTGCAATGCCATGATTTCTGAAAAGCTTTTCATAGAAACAACCTATACCGCAATTTGCGGCTGTGTGCACCGAAAATTATCAACTTTCACAAATAACAACTACGTCAGAGAACATACGGAAAAGGCAAAGATCAGCTTCCTGAAATAAATAGAGGCTCCACCAGAGACATCAAAAAAACAGTTGATGCATGATTGTTCAGAAGATTAGGGAAGACAAGGAGGTATTACTATGACTCTTTATCTCTCATCCTACATGACTAGAAATATTCAGTAGGTGGACGAGCCATCCTGAGCCCTGTTCATCCTAGATATGGTGATATTGCAGTACTACTAATCTTAATCACAATGTCGAGATCAGAAAAATAAAATACTATTGCTCCAAGAAATATATTGACAGGTAAATGTGTTGAAGAGGCATGCAAGTGGGGTACAGCACTGTACACAAAATTTGTATTGCAAAGCCAAAAGATGTATCCTTAAGAACGCAAGCCTTTTTTTGATGACAAGGGAAACCCGCAGACGCTACCCTTTGGGTGCGCACCGGGTAAAACCCCCGCTCCTACGCAATAGCTCGCAAACCACAGAAGGCAAACCCTTTGCTTTCGCTGACAAGGGGTTTCGAACTTGAGACCTCCAACATGGAAGTCCCAAGCCCAAACCACTGGTCCACCCCGAAGGGTTTTTAAGAACGCAAGCCTTTAAGGATTAAAATCATCTAATCAAGAATATAATATCTTAATTAATATGTATCCAAAAAACCAGCACAATCAAACTAATGAGCTGATAAATTCACCATGTTTACGACAAGTCTCACATAATGCAAACCCAAGCAGGGAAGAATGAAAAGAAAAATAAGCAAACGCAACCGTCAATTCTCTATAAAGAGTTGAACTTGAATGACCTGTGCATACATGTATAAGCTTTGCTTGATTTTGCTGTTGTGGTGCAGTTACAAGTAACCTCTTCAAGTTCACTTCGGTTTTGCTCATCCCCATGACACCCTCTAGGGTACTTTCTGTCAATAGCTGATCAAGAAAATCAAGCCTTTCTGAACCCGTTTGTAATCTAGCAGAACTGTACAAAAGTATGCAAATTTTCTACTCTTCACATCAGATTATGTTTCTTCTTTATTTTAGAATAATCATCTAGCTCTATCATGCACTTCTAGCATCTTCACACTATAAAATTACGAAATAATGAAGTGTACATAGTCTTAGTTTAAACGTTCATTTTTCCTACTTCAATTGCTTAATAATCACATATCCAAAATATTTGTGATTCAAAACAAACTAATAATTGAAGAAGATTAATGGAGTGATCAACTTCTCTACATAGTGAATGCACCATAATCCAATCAAACAAAAAGGCCCATTTGAACTCATACTAAAACCAACTCACGAACTAGTCAATGTATAGGATCCAATCACACACAGAAACAGAAACCTAAAGCAAAGGTTTATTTTTGTAGAACCCAGTAGGAATCTGGGTATCCAGTTAATTTGATGCAGATTTCATATCAACTTTCTCTTTGTCGTTAAGAGGGTTTTGGATTTCCTAAAGGATTTTGTCCTTGTTCATTGCCAAATTCAAGTTTTTCAAGGAGAAAGAAATAGAAAATAGAATGAAAACTTGCAACTTTGTTTCTGAATCTGTATTAAACAACTTCTTTTCTGAAGCTTTGGTATGTAAAAGGTTCCTCGTGAAGTTGAAACGCGTAAATGGATTTGACTACAAGCTAGGGAAACTATGTATGAACCCAAAGTCTTATCGAAGAATAACGACCAATTTTTAAAGATATTGTCTCTTTCTTCTTCTCCTCTTATCCTTTTCTTTTTTTTTGGGTAGAAAAATTAGTTTGTAGTACAAGTGATATTAACAATATCACTGACACAAAAAACCAAAAGAAAAAACAGTATTTTTACGTACAACCAGTAAAGCGACAATATTTGGTAAGAAAAAACACTAAATCTACATTCAGTTCTTTTGCTTTATGTTTATCTGAAACTCTCAGGATCTAGTGCTCGTCTATTGCCAAAGACCAGAACAATTCAGCAGAGACCAAAAAGTGTGGGCAGAGTTACCCAGTATCACGTACTGGGAGATAGCAGGTAGCCGATGAAAGCGAAAGCTGACAGGTACCACCATTATAATTAAAAAAGATCAGTATGTTCATCAGAGGCAATAGCTTCTATGATCAGATGAAAGCAGCGGCGTAGCTACATGGTGGTCAGGGTGTCCAATTGGACACCCTTCGTCGGAATTTTTTTTCCATATATACAATTATAGTGATACACGGAATGATTAAATAACATATTTTGGACATCCTTAACATAATAAGTTGTTGTAGCCTAGTGATTTTAGATGCTTGAAATGAGTTAGTGCTCGCGTATTCAAATCTCACTAGTTCTACTTTTTGAAAAGACCTATTGTTATGCTATTTCTGGACATCCTTTGTGAAATTCCTAGCTTTGCCACTGGATGAAAGGTTTCATTTCTTTTTTTCATCATAGGCAACAACAAAACAGTTCTTGCATAATGTTTTTGGTTATCAAAAAAACGAAATGTTCTTTCATCTATTTACATAACAATGCATTGTGTGCTTGATTCAGTTGAAAGTCATTAGTAGAGTAATTAATATATAATGACCTGCATAAAATAAGCTCTTTTCTCCATGATCTCTAAAATTAATAAGTTATACTACCTTAAGAAATATGTATTTACCTAAACAGGAATATCCACTAAAAGTTTAGTCCTTAAATCACTGTCCAAGGATATACGAACCTTAGATTATCATTACGAAAAAAAAAAATGAATTGGGATTAGGGCTTTTACTTTTTCTTCTCTGAGTTTGATGTAAAGATACTTACAAAGGATCGCCGGTAGCTTGGTTCTAGCCGGAACCGGACTGCCGAGCGGCTGGGTAGGGTCTAGCCGGAGCTGGACTCGGGGTTTATTGCAGGAAAATAAGATGAAACAAAACAAAAATATTAAAGTAGAAACATTTCCACATAATTTTGAGAAGAAAAAAAGAAACATTTTTCATATTTCATTTTACGTAAAAGGATAATATTATACTTGATATGTAACTTGTTGAAGTTGTTGGATCATAGATGGTTTATTTTTATTTTTATTTTTATTTTTATTATTATTTTTATTCGGTGTTCAACATCCACATCGGTGCTTGACTAACTTGAGTTTACACCTTGTAGATCCTAGTCGAGAGAAGCGCTTTCTATTAATAAATTTTTCCATATCCAAAATTTGAACCTAGGAAAAAACAACTTCATCCATTGCACTCCATCCTTTAATGGTGATGGTTTAAAAAAATTGGAAAAAGTTGATTATTATTATTATTATTATAATAATAATAATAATAATCATCGAACCAAACATACAAATTTTATATATAACTCATGTATATATTAATTTTTATAAATAATTTAAAATACTTTAATTACTTTTTCACCAATTTTTTTTTTATCTTTGAACTTTACACCTTAAGTTCAATTCTTAAAAGAAATTTATGAATCTAAACTCATTTATTCAAAGAAATAACTATGAGATCTACCCTAAAAAGATTATATATTTTTATAAATTTTATTCACTCGATTAAAGCTTATATATCCCTAAGATATTTTGTCCATTGTCCAAAAAAATTATAGCTTTCATGATAAAATGACAATAACATACTATAAGTTGAAAAAAGATGAAAAAATATTTCCCAACAGTAGGAAAAACAAAATGAGAGATAGAAATATCATTAAGTTTCTTAAAAATCGAAAAACTGAACCAAATTGATTTATTTGACTACCTTAGTAAGGGAGTCACCAATTCCTTCTTACTAAGTTCTTAGTGATTTTTTCTTTTGATTTTTCACTCGAATTTCCATAGGATCCATTCGGAGTGATGTTCCGAACAAGATTTTCTCCGATCATAAGTAACTCCTATAGTAACTATCATTAAGTTTTGACTACCTTAGGGAGAACAAAAAGCTGAGTCCAGTATACTTGGATTCTAAATACCACTGATTGAACTAGTTGAGTTCTGCTAGCATGCATAGGAAAGTTTCTTTGAAGTCTATGAGGAGATTTTGGCTATCATTTTCTGAATCAGAGGTTGCCACTAGATTTTTTTTGTGGTTAGATAACAACAAATATAACAATACAATAAAATAAAATCTAAGTAATACTAATAACAAAAAACATTGCACTAAGAATAACAATCCAATACATACCAACAAGAGTTGTGATAGACTTGTAAGGACTGAATACGAAATTACATTCGTTAGTGAGCGCTTTTATCTTCCTGTGGGACTATCAAGCACAAATGCGGATTTAGTCGGGCCATGGTGTAGGTACCAAACACCAAGTGGACAACCAAAAAGGAAAAACAAGACCCCCAATGTGGGACTTTACGGCGCGAGTCTAGATTTATGTGCTCCAGTGAAATACCGGACACCGGGTGGAAAATATAAAAAAAACAATACAATACGACAGGTAACAACCATCCAAATAAGCTGTCTCAATTAGTATTACACCTGATTCCTGATATATATGTTTATACACTAAAGCACAAAGCATTATAAGGAATAAATTTCCATCCAACTTTACATATGTATGTTCAAATGGACAAACATTTCATATATATGGAGGTTCATCCAGAAGTATGTTTATCATCCATACCCCTTTAAAATCCAACTTCCAAAGGGACATTAATTCCCAGAACACTGTCACAAGAAGAAATAAATACGAATTTATTCGTTAAAAAAAACTAAAAATAAATAAGAATTACAAACCTACATATCTACATGAATACAGAGCAGAGAAACTAACACTTTGCTCATATTTGTACAAAGAAACAAAAAGTTTTAGTAGACTTCCACATTCCATTGCTCTGCCTTCTTCAACTGCTTTTTGTAATCTGCCCAGTTAATACCTTTCAAAAACATAGGTAAAAATGTTAGGCTTTGACTGATATGTATAGTGGATCAAGACATTTATATCGGATTTAAGTTATATACATTGACGGCTTGACTGTAGTAGGTAGTACTTACTCTACCTTACAGTTTAACTAGACACAGTGCACAAAAGTCGAATTCTTTTACATATGTATGTATGGAATAATGAGATATTTGAATTTATGTTACCATCTCTTTCAGCAAGTGAAGTCATAATGTCATCGATTCCCTGCTCCATGCCTTTGAGTCCACACATGTACACAAAAGTGTTGTCTTTCTTGAGTAATGTCCATAGTTCTTCAGCATATTCAGCCATTCTGGTCTGGATGTACATCTTTTCACCTTTCTCGTTAGTCTGCTCCCTACTCACAGCAAAGTCTAGTCTGAAGTTTTCCGGGGCCTTCTCCTTCATTTTCTCGAATTCCTGCAACAAGTTATAAATCTTAGTCCTGCATTGTGACATAGTACTAAATTTTGTATCCAAGAAGCATTGAAGACTCAAATTACCTCCTTGTAAAGAAGTGAGCTGCTTGTCGGTACGCCCAAGAAAAGCCATGCTAAACCATTGAACTGCATAAAACCAAAACCGTGTCATTCGAGGAGGTAATGAATAAAGTGAGAAGAAACCACCAGTCATATAACTATCGTGAAACTCGAAGCTGCATAGTTCAAAGCTTTGGATTAATGGAGATTGAATTCTCTTAAAAGTGTCAAAACTATTCATCTTTGACACATACATCACATATAGTAGATTCACCATTACATTCATCTGATCAGTTCCACTTCTGTCCTCATTTTGACATGAAAATATAAAATACTAATGATTTCTGGTTTACCTTGTAATCCTCATGCTTCTCAAAGAACATTTTCCACAAAAATCCACGGAAAGGAGCAATTCCAGTTCCAGTGGCAAGCTGCAAGATGAAAAGATCAAAGTCTAATAATTAACAACTATGCTTAGTCATATTGAAGGGGAGCACACAGAAATGCCTAATAGTGATAACAAAGGAGCTAGCACGGACCATTATAACTGTCGCGTTGGGATCCTTTGGCATGAGCATTTCTTTTCCAACTGGTCCAGTAATCTTAACTTCAGCTCCAGGTTTCAAGTCACCTGAATATTAACATTCCAAAGTAGGTGCAGGGCTCTAAGAATATATTCTTATTTTCATTAAGAAATGTTCAGGGCAAGTACATGAGAAAAGATGAAATACACGAGCTAATAGCTAAAATTGTTTGTAGGTTTAGGGAGTCCTTGATTCTTACATAAGAAGTTTGAGCAGACTCCTTTAACTATTTCCCCTTTGTCATTTGTGTAGACAAGCCTTTTGACACACAGAGATACCTGTATGAAACCTAGCTCTAGTTATTTCAGATACTAGAAGAAGGATAATAGCTAGCTAACCAACCTATGTTATTGAATTTCAAATAGGGAAACCTTTACTAAGAGGGACGTCGATTCTATAAGATAATGTATGTATACAAATAGGTCAACACCACTCTTTACAGGAAAAATTATAGCAATAGGCCAACACAACTTACAGAAAATAATGTTTACATCACTGAATCATGTAGTGTTTTGGATAAAATTTGAAGGAATAGGAAGTTTAATAGCTTACGGTTTTGGAGTCTCCGAAGTCACCAATGGCACTGCTAGCAATGGAGTACAATCTGAGCTTGTGAGGCTTCCCAGTAGTGTCAACACCATCTGGAATCACTCCGATAGATTGGCCTTCTCTGTATGGGATCTCTCCTGATCAACCCCAACACAAAAACCAAAAATGATCATCTTACAAAGAGTTTAACTTCTATACACTAGCTGTATAAAATAATCTTTATGCCACCAAGTTACAATTACATGAAGTGTCAAAAATACTCATACTGTCAGTATATATAAGTTAAGTTCATTTAACAAATTCACTAAAATCAAATGAACTACTCCCTCCATTTCAATTATTTGTCTTACTTTTCTTTTTAGTTCGTTTAAGAATGTCTCTCCTTGTTCGACAACTCTTTAATTTCAACTTTCAGACACCACGAGATTAAAGGATGGACATGGTACATTCTATACATGTTTAGTCTAAGATAAGAAGATTCAAAAGTCTTCTACTTTCTTAAACTCCGTACCAAGTCAAAGCCAGACAAACAAGCTCCATACCATCAGTGGAAAAGACCATGTGCCAAGTTTCTCCAGGGGCATCATCTCCAGTGATCTTAGTGTTGAGAAGGCATCTGCCAATATAAGGATCCTTTGGCCTGAACTTGTTTACAACTACACCTTCATCCTGTTTCTTCGATACCTTCGCAGGTACTTCTGTTGTGAGTTGGGCTCTAATGGGAAACACTTTTCCACCAGCTGATACATTTCTGTTGCATAAAGGAACCTGTTCAAACAAATATAACTTGTGTACACTCAGAGTGTAGGTTTTTTTAATTATTATTTTACACTATATGAAGTATAAGTCATTAGAAAAGTAAATAAAATGTACTAAGTGAAAATTCTTTTATACTGTAAGTGGATATAAGTTAATCATGTGATGATCTCCAAGAAAAAAGGAAAAGAAATCGAAATTTACCTTGTTGAAAGTGATATTTTCAGGGGAAATGAAGATGGTTTTGATGGAAAGAGAAGTGGAATTAGAGGATGGTAGAGAGAGTGAAGCACTTAATGCAGCAGCCATATTGGTTATGAACTTATGATGCTGAGAAATAGTAGTAGAAGCAACTGAGAGTGGTGAACAAAAGAACTTTTTTGGGGGATTTTGGTTAGGGGGGAGTGAGGTTGTTAAGAAGAAAATTAGGAGAAGGGTAGGGAAATAGGATCTTTCTGGAGAGATGAGTTGATTTAGAATTAATGTGTGGAGGAGATTGGAAGATCAAGATGTGAGGATAAGGAAGAATGCATAATTCAGGCCTAAGGTCTTTTAACAGAATTTACAATAGTGTAATTTGATATCTATTATATGCACATGATTAGTGGCATACTAAGCAAATTATTCCAATAGGCCAAAAAAAATTACATTTTGTTATTGGAGTATTACGAAGTTTGGTACATCTACAAATATTGGTTTGGTTATTACCTTTCTGAAATACCGGTAAAATATTGCAATATGTTTGAGAAGTATTTCAAGAGAAATAAGGGATTTTTACTCATAAATGTTCAGCTTTATTTCAAGTGAGATTCATCTTCACATACAATTTTTAAGTTTTGTTTGAGTATAAGATGTTGATAAAATGCTCCCTGGCACATTTAGTAAGCTTCAAGTCTTTACCAATACAAAAAGGGGTGACTCAGTGCATCAAGCTCCCAGCCTCTGAGGAAGTGCCGGACCATTGGGTCTATTTCTGCAGACATATGTTGTATGTTTCCACGACTCGAACATTGTCGAAAGACTACTTACTATATCTTGTCAAAATTGGTGAAAGGACCATTCTAATAAATAAATAAAATTTAAAAAAAAGAAGGAGAAAATGCCTTGAGCAGAATGAAAGAAAAAACTAGAAAGCCAATGAAAATGATTATTCATATATTGCAAGAGTAACAGATACTGTGCCGTTTCCTACATATATAGAATATCCCTGAGGTCTTTTTTACACAAGTTTTGATGCAATCAATGGAATCCCCTGGATCCTCCAGACTGGTAGAGTTCCAGCCTGCTTTTGGATTCATGCAACAATGTCTCCGTCTTTTCATCTGGGTTCAAGTGTTCCTGCTTTGATGCCCATTTGAGCACTGAAAGCACCTCGGCTTCAGCAAGCTCTTCGCTATTAGGGACGTGCAACACAATGTCGCATAGCAGAAACAATGCAGAATTCTGAACTACTTTTTCACCAAAGCAAACAAGTTGAACCAAATGTCCTGCACCTCCAGCGCTTATTATTGCCTTGCAATGATTCAGGTGAAGGTAGTTCTCATTGCAAGAAAATTTCTTGAGGGCAATGGCTGCTTCATTTGATATCTCTGGTTCTCGTTGATCGAGCAGCTTTACTAATGGGCTAATCATCCTTGTCTCTGTAGCTCGAAAAGTCATGGCCAAATTCCCAATTGATTGAATGCACGGAACAAGCAGGTTCAAATCTTCTTTCTCAATGATTCTCAACAGTTGATCAACAACAGCTTTGCAAGCAGGTGAATTAGGCTTGAACACTGACTTTCTCAAATCAGGATCTTTCTCCGCCACAGCTGTGATTTCCATTACTGCCATCGCGGAATGATACTGAACATCTTCAACCCCTTTCTCCAAGAGTATTGCAAAGCAAAGCAATGCTCTTGAATCAGTAATGCTATGGCAAATAGTTGAATTTCCCTTAGCCAGTTTCCATAAAGCTCTTGCAGCCATTGCCTTCATATAAGCCTTGGTATTAGGGTCCTCCGATTCTCGCCCTTTATTACTGACCCCTGTAGCATAATGACTCTGCTGATGATATGTCTGGTTTGCATCATTGACCGGAATCTGCTGAGACGGTTGCATAGCCGTGGTGGCAGTAACCACATTGTGCATCTGAGTAAGCTTCTTATTTCTTAAAGGATGTGGAATGTGGCTATTATCATCATCCTCATTCACCTTGTGCACACTACTCACATTACTAGCTGAAAGAACAGCATCAATCGACGTGGATTTGCTAACAATAACATACTTGCTATGCTCCTGAACCGTCTCAAACGCGAGATGGCTAACAAGTAATCTGATTATGTTATTCTGATGAAAAACATCTTGACATTCGGGGTAATGTGCAGCAAGTTCAGAAACTGCCCAAGCCACCACTGCTTGAACTTTCATTAGACCTTCTTTGAGGATTTTCACAAAAACTAAACACACCCCAGCATTCACTATGTGTTCGACACTTTCAGGGTCACATCCTAGTAATCCAATTGCCTTTGCAGCATTCTCCTGACCCTCCAATTTCCCTTCCTTCAACAATTTCAACAATGGCCCTACTCCACCTTCTTCAATGATCAATTTTCTGTTCCGATCATTATCTCTAGCCAATGAAACCAACGATGCAGCAGCATCAGATCGATCATTAACCGAACCAGTACACAAAATCGCTATATGCTCCCAAATAAAACACAATATAGGCTCATTAGTAACAATAGGAGGAAGTCCTAAGTACCCATCAGCACCCTCTTCAGCTGAGGCAGAGACGCGGAGTAGCCACGACACATTACTAATAGAATTCTCTAACTGTGAAGACAAGTTACGGAAATCTGCAGAAGGTATGATGGTAAATACGCGCTTCACTAGTCCCTGAGTGCAGCATTTGGTAACAATAGACATAGCTCTTTCCAAAGTTTGTTCAGTATCATCAATAATTCGGCTCATGGGTCGTTGATAGAGCTCGTTGCTGGCTCGTGCTGCTTGACGAAGCAGCACAATCAGCTTCTCAGTCTTGGACTTGAGCTCAGCACATTCTTGATTGAATAAAACTGCCTCATCAGCTGCCTGGATCACTTGGTCAGCTAATTGGATTGGCTTTGCCAAGATTTGCTTAACTATATCCACCATATTTGTTTTATTACAAGGGGATTCAACAATGCCAAAAAAAAAAAAACTTACTTTTGCCTTATTTAGAGCAAATTGAACTCTGTTGCATTCATTCAATATATGATCTGTTCAAGATGAGGAACTTTTGCTCTTCTTTGGCAGAATTGCTAGATCAAAAATTCAAAAATGAAGTTTTTATTTAGCCAACTCAGGAATCTTGCCGACAAAAACCAAGAAATGATGAGATATCAATGACTTAAAAAACTTTAAAACTTTTGACAAAGTGAGTAATTGATGTAACTTTTGCTTTGTCGTACGTACTACTATAGTATATATCAAATGAAAAAGGAAATGAAGATTGTAAGGGATAGAAATAAAAGAAGACTTTTGACTTGGGCTTTGCAAGACTAATAAATAATACTCTATAGTACTAAAAAAAGTAGATGAACTTCTATTGGACGTTTGGCTATGGAAGAGTTAAAAGGTTTTGGTGACTTGACTTAAAAAAGTGTTTCTTATCCTGATAAAACTTAAAAAGATACTTTCTCCGCCGCCCATTTTATTTTATGTGACCCCATTTGATTTGATACAATATTTAAGAAAAAATAAATAAAATGTATAATATAAAATAATTCTTAGATATGTGTATAGTTATAAATCATTTCATTAAAGATAAAATATGATTTTTAAAGTTTAATTATTTCTAATTATAATAAGTGACACTCTTTTTGGGACAGAAGAGTATGTCATGAGACAGGGAAAGTACTATTTATTCCATTTTAAGATGAAGAGTCAATTGGATTTACAAGGTTAAACTCGTCTTTTTAACGAAAAAAAGCACAAATAAGAATAATCTTAGAGTCTGTTTGGCATTACCGCTAAAAACTACTTATTTTCATAAGCACTTTTTTAATATTGCTTTTTAGATAAGTGCTTTTGAAAAAAAGCAATTTATGTTTGAATAATTCATTTGAAAAATGTTTCTTGTAAGCAAATTGTGTTTGGCTATTTTTTTTTAAAAAAATGCTTTTGAGAGTCAAATTATGATTAAGGGCAAGTATTAATGTACTTTTAATATTAAGATTATTTTATAGAGAGAAACTAGTTTAAACATCTATTACAAAAAAATAAATAATTTTTTTCTTTTTATCTAATTAAAATGTTCATATTCAAATTTTTAATCAATGTTATACATTTTGGAAGGGTTGAAATCTTTAATTATTTTTTTCTTTTTTTTTCTTATCTTACAAAAATATTGTTGTTACCTTCTTCTTGTTTTCTAATTTTGTAAAATAATACGTAAAATAAGAGATAAAATAATAATACGAAAAATAAAATACAAAATTTATTATATAAAAAAAGAATTATATGGAACTTAACCATATATTATTTACGTTTATGTATTATTATTTTATTTATTATTTTGCAGAATTAGAAAAAAAAAAGGTAACAACCATATTTTTGCAAGATTAGAAAAAAAAATCAACAATAAAAGATTTCAACCCTCCAAAAAATGTATAATATTAATTGATAATTTGAGTATGAATATTTTAATTTAATTTATTTTTTTGTAATAAATGTTTAAACTAGTTTCTCACTATAAAATAATCTTAATATTAAAAGCACATTAATATTTGCCCTTTATGATAATTTGACTCTCAAAAACACTTTTTAGAAAAATTAGTCAAACACAATTTGCTAATAAAAAACCCTTATCAAATGAATTAGCCAAACACAATTTTATTTTATTTTCAAAAAGCACTTTTCTAAAAAGCTATTTTTAAAAAGTGTTTCTGAAAATAAGTAGTTTTTAGCATAAATGTCAAACAGACTCTTATTTTAAGTTATTTTTAACTTATTTTGAAATATATTTTTAACCTTATCAAACACTTTCTAACTTTATTTTAAGTAATTTTTGACTTATTTTAAGTTATTTTTATATTTGTCAAACAATTTTAGAAGTAAAAAACTTACCTAAAAGTAGGTTTGACCAACTTTTAAATCAATCCAAACACCCTCTTAATCACTTTGATCAATTTAAATTTTTTTAAAATTACATTCTAATTTTTTTTTGAAAAGTCTCTTCTACTTCTGTTTTTTTCTCTCCAAATTATCCTGTCTTTTCTCATTAATGTTGTGTTAGTCAAGCGAGATGTTTAAGAGAGGTACAAACAGTAGTTTATACAAATATTATCATGATCCAAAAATGTTCAGTAATAGTAAAGAAAACTAATGTACATCTCGTTGCGAGTTTATAATATACGAAAGGGGTGAATTCAGGATTTGAAGATGATGGGTGCACCATCAACGGCTAATTCACGTTAGCTAAAACATGTTATTCAATACCAATTTCTATGATAATTTTATTAAACATAAAAATATAAAACAAATGTACTAACCTATAAATATGCATTAAATGACCTAGCTAAATAAAATTTACTTTGTGGATTGGTCATTTTAAATTTCACTTTACCCAATAAGATCGCAAGCTCAAAACTAATCATCCCCTTATTTTACTGATATTTTTAAGCTTCACAAATAAAAACGAAAAAAACACAAAAAGTAGTAAATGGGATACAAACCCAATTCTCTCACCTCAGAGTATGCAACGTCTAAACCAGCTCAACCAAATGGTTTTAGTGTTTTTGGGTGTCTAATAAAATATATATTTATTTCAAGCTATATATATATATATATATAATTTTCCGAATTTAACGGGTACACGTGTATCTCGAAGACATATGTGGATCCGCCTATATATACATCCATTTTACTAGAAAGAGATTTGGTCATACTCTTTCGTTTATTTTACTTGTTCGGTATTAACTTGACACATCACTTAAGGAGCAATAAATAGAATAATAATTTTACTAAATCACTCTTTGAATACAATAAAGGAATAATAAACTCAATGCTTTGAGAAAAATGACTATCTATTTTTAATATAGTGGACAAATAAAAATGGATTGAGAGAGTACCAACATCTGGGCCTATACTAAAGTCATTTAGAAAAGTATATACCTTTTGTAAACAAAAATATATATTAAAATCGGTAGTGTATATAATTTCATTACCCATGTAATTTAACCATATAAGTTATAACAACTTATTTATTTATACTAGTGTACTTGACAGTCTCGTCAACGTATCAAAATAATGTAATGTTATATTATGTATAAATTTATATGAATGAAAAACTTTACATAAATAATAATTGTATTAACATAAAAATGGATATATAAAAATATTAAGAACAAAGTGAAATGAATTAATAATTTTTAACCTCAACTTCACTTTTTTAAGCTCCAAATAATTGAATTCAGAAAAATAATTGTCTGATCATGGACTACGAAAACAAAATATCTATAATAACATTTGGAAGCCTGTACTCCCACTATTCCATATTAACTAATATTTGAGGCGTTTTCTATTATTCCATAATAATATTTGAGGCGTTTTCTATTGGTCAAAGTAATTAAAATTTTTAAAATTCTAGACGTACGTCTTTTTTTTCATATTTTTCCATTCATTTATTAAAGTTTTATATTTTCTAAGAAATAAATTACACTAATTCTAAAATCATATTTATAATTATATAAAGGGCAATAGTGAAAATTATGTCTTTGAATATTATTCTTAATATGTGTGCGTTGCCTCACAACTTTACTTGACAATTATTTCCTAATTTGATTTCCCGTTTTACTTGCATTTTTAACAAATCCTCGAATGCGTTTAGAACTTGTGTGCTATCATTATGATAATTTCACGAATAAGGTTATAAAGACTATATCAATTTTGTGTCTTGTTTTGTCAATAATTTGAACATATTATATTGTTTAGAAGCATAGAGTCCTAGTTCTATTTTAGGAAAAGTAAATCCTAAGTATTCCTATTTCAGTTTGGATTAGGGATTAATTATTTTGTTTAATTTTAGTAACTTAAAACTATCAAAAACAAAATCATATAGTGTGAAATTAGAAATAATACTTATCAAAATATGATATAAATCATCGAACTTGGCTTATCTCCATTCCACATTCTCTCCATTTCCTTAAGTGCATATTTAGATAAGTGACACTTGCCATATTTATAATTTAAAGGTCTAGAATAAATTAATTGAACAAGCCTCCTAACTATAGTTAGTGAACAAATTAGGAACACACTCACCAACTTTGGTAAGTTTCCACTAGTTTTGACTCCTCATCTGTATCATCAAGTTAATAATTATACTTTCTGATTTCTTGTTGATATAATTTTAATTTTATTTAAAAATTTAATCAATTAAAATAAAAATATCCTTAATAAAAAATACATAGAAGAGACAAATACACAAAAATAACTCGAGATAATCTCTAAAAATGTAGTATTAAAAAAATATTTTAGATAATATTTTCTAAATTAATTTTAACATATACCATTATATTATTATTTTTATTGTAATTTTGTAAACTACCTTTGAAGAAAAAAATCTAAAGTATTTTTTATTTAGTAAAAAGATAAGTATTTTCCCAATAACACAACTTACGCCAAAAATGAAAATAAAATGGACAGGAAAGAAGATATTGTATAATCGTAATTGTAAAATATTTTAGAATATTTTCTGTTTTCCAAAATTAAAGTTGGTTTCCACTTTTTTTTCTTAATTATTTTGCTTCATTTTCTGGTCAGGTATAATTTTTTTAAAAACAATTAAGGGTATTCTTAACTTTAGATTAGGAAATGATACTAATGCAAAGGTAAAACGTATATCATAATCGGAAAAAGGCTAAAAATACCCTTCAACTATTAGAAATGACAACAACCATGATAGCTACAACATTAAAATGAATTCATATTTTAACCAATTGGCAACTTTCTCGAAATAGTTATTTTATATAGCGTGAAATTAGAATAATACTTATCACATGATATTACCATAAATACTTTATAGTACCCTAACAACTAATTTTAGTAACTTAAAACTACCAAACAAAATCAAATTTCAACTTCTACTAGGATTAGGCTAAAAGAAACACCTATAAATACGTTACTCTACCATTAGGTTTCTAATATGCAAAAAAAATAAAAATCAACTTATTACTTCTAACTACTTTTTTATTTTCTCAAGTGATCTTATTATTAGCTGTCAATAAAATGACAATATATGTCCCTACTGTCGATAATTGGCTCTCTGTCCATTTTCCCGTTATTGGATATGTCACTAATGTTCATCGTGTTCGACCCCCATTATTGAATACGTATCTAATGATCATGTTCACTCCTTAGTTAGAAATGTTAGACAGAGAGCTGACCCTAGGTATATTAGTTGGTCATTTCCTCAGGGATACATTAAGATCAACACATATGAAATTTTTATGCAGAATTCAGTGTTAGCGGGGTATGGAGGCATTGAAAGAGACGATAGGGATAGGTGGTTAGGAGGATCCGTGGGGCGATTAAGTGTGGTAACAACATCGTGCCTCGCGGCGGAACTGTGGGCCATACATGGCGGGCTGACCCTGGCGAAAAACTTCAACATGAAGAATGTCATCATCGAGACGGACTCTCATGAAGCATTGATGCTCATGAGTAAGAGAGGCGTTGTCGACAATCACCCCGATCGTGACGTCATAGAAGAGTGTCGATGTATTCTATCCGAACTTGGGATTTCCATGATGCATACTCTAAGGGAAGGAAATAGTTGTGCGGATCACCTCGTGAAACTGGGAAGAATGCAACTGGATGAAGACCTTGTAATACTACATCGTCCGCCACATTCAATGCACCAACTTCTTTTTGCGGACATGACTCATGTTGCATACCCTAGGTACCGAAAACATGTACGGTAGTTTAGTATATATAGCACAAAAGAAAAAATATGAAGTTACGTTGTATGTAAACATTTGTAACAATATTACACTGAAATATATTATTATTAATTAATGTTGTAAGTTGTTATGATGTTGTCCGTGAATATTTCTCATTTTAAATGTGAATTTAATACACCCTTTGTTATTAATAAAACATTTGCAATATGATGAATAACGAAGGTACCATTTCAATTTGGAAACACTAGAGATAAGATATATTAATCAACAGAGCTACTTTGTTCAATTACATTTTTTTGAATCACCGTGTCAGGATATTTGTAGAAAGAAAACAAAGGAATGTTAAGGCTACATTTGTAAGGTGCAAGAGTGATTCTGCAATACTATACTCCCTCCGTTTTAATTAGTTTGTCATACTTTCTTTTTTAGTCTGTTTCAAAAAGAATATTTTTTCCCGTTTTTGACAATTCTTCAATTATAACTTTCAGATGACATGTTTATGACCAGATTCCATCATTATAGAAAAGCCAACGGGACAAAATTTCAGGCCGAATTTTTTTTTCGTAGTAACTTGAAATTTCCCAACCTAGTCTAGATTTGGATGAAATCGGAGTCATTAAAATCTAAGAAAATCTGGTAGCGATTGGGTGAGCTAATTATGAATTTGATCACATGAGTAGATAGATAAGTCGTTAAGGAACCCGTACAACTTTACGGAATTGAATTCGGGCGAGTAGAACTCCCGAAATTGATCTTAACATGAACGGGTAGTTTTTGAGTGTCGTTGATTGAAGGTGTGTTGTAAAATGGGAGTTCGGAATTCTTAAATCGACTCACTGGTTCCGTGCAAGCCGCTCATGCGGGATTTTTCCCGCCAGGGCGGGGCCGCCATAGCGGGACAGTCGTGATTTAAGTCGAAAATAAACCCCAAAACATCTTTATTCTGCAACTTTTGAACTTGAGAGCTAAGGAACAAACCTAGGGGTTTTCTTGACAGTTTTTCACCATTCTTGAGGCTAAAGGTAAAATTTTAACTCCCCAAATCCGTTTTTCGATCCGTAGAACCACTACAACAAAATATATCTATAGCTATGAAATCTAAGCCACAGATATAAAAATTATAGCTATTACCTAGTAATTGCCACAAAAAATTGAATTTCCTAGCTATATATAAATCCGTAAAAAATTCTTAGCCACGAAAATTTAACCGACAAAGCTAATTCCTTATTTTTGCTACAATTTCCAACCGTTGTGGCAATAATTTCCTAAACAGCTACAACTTTATTGCTATAATAAAAGTTTGTAGCTGATCATAAATTTTTGCAACGTTATAAAAGTTATTGTACCAATAGTAACCTTTTAGCTACAATAAACTACTTGAAACAAAATATTGTAGCTGAATAATTATTTTTGCTTCAAGTTATTAAAATATCGCGGCAATAGATAATTGATACAGCCACAATTTTTTTACTATAACATATTTTCATAGCTACTTATTAGTTATTGCCACGAGTTGAAATTTATTATAGTAATAGAAATCTTTAGCCACAATGAAATATTTAAAATAAAATATTGTAGCTAAATAACCATTTTTGCTTCAAGTTACAAAAAATCGTTGTAATAGTTAAATGATATAGCCAAAGATATTGTTCTACAGTAAAAATTCGTAGCTTATTATTATTTTTTGCCACGTGTTAAAATTTGTTATAGCAATATATAGTAACCTTTTAGCCACATAGAGTCTATTAAAAATAAAATATTATAGTTAAATAAATATTTTTGTGCGGAGTACTAAAATAATTGTGGCAATAGTTGAGTTAATAACTATAATTATTTGTCCTGACGAAATAATAGAGCCACAAATTTATTGCTGTGATAAAATTTCTTAGTGAATAATTATTATTTTACCACGAGTTGAATGTTGTTGTAGCTATACTTATCTAGTGTAATTATAGGTGTAATTGTTTGATGTGATTCATGCTACTTATAAATTTCAATAAATAGATGATTATATCTAATTAATTTTGATTAACTAATTATACCAAGCTTAAGAATCTTGATCAAGTACTTCTAGATTGTTATTTGATTCAAATTTGTTTCCTCATTATAATATATATATCGGTCTAATGTAATTAGATTTGTTAATCATTCGATTCGATTCAATTTTACAGGTCTATTTGTAAATTTCAAATATAATATAAATAAATAGGTGACTATATAAAATCAAAATTGACCAACTAATTATATTGAACTTAATCATAACTTTATTGAAACTTCATCTTGATAAAAAATGCTTCTAAACTTGGTAGTTGACATAAACTTATTTCATTAGAATATATCTTCATTATTAATATAGTATAATTGAATGTGTTAATCATTCGATCCAATTTACAAACCTATTTGTAAATTTCAACTACAGTTTCAATAAAGTAGGTGATTGTACATAATTAATTTTGAATTTCTAGTTATATCAAACTTAAATATGATTTCACCAAGTCTCACTAAAACTTCATTTTGATCAAGTGCTTTCAAAATTGTCATTTGACTCAAACTTGTTTCATCAGAATAATATGTTTATATTATCTTTATATATCTAATGTATATGCAGATGTTAACCGTTCGATTCAATTCAATTTTATAGACATTTATAAATTTTAAAAATAATTTCAATAAAAAGATGTTAAAATCTAAATAATTTTGATTAACTAATTTTGTCAAACTTAAAAATAGTTTTATTGAGGCGTATTGAAGCTTCATCTTGATTAAATGATTTCAAAGTTATTATTTGACTCAAACTTGTTTCATCTGAATAATATCTTTATCGATCTTGTATAATTAGAGGTGTTAATGGTCCAAAACAATTTAATTTTGTAAGCCTATTTGTAAAATTTAATAAATAGGTCATTATATTTTCTTAAATTTCTTTAACTTAAAGTAAATTATATATATAAATATATATAAAGTAAAAGAAAATGTGTGTGTTTCTTAGTTACAAATGATTATTATTATTAGGTGTTTTTTTATTTTTAATTATTATTATTATTATTATTATTATTAGGTTATTTCTTTGTTCTGTTTCTTAGTTACAAATGATTTGCACATAAAAAAAATTTAAAAATAAGTAATTGAAATATAGGCCAATTGGCCGCCATTTCCCTTCCCCGTTTACACCAAAACTCCAAAATTCCCGCCCCCCCCCTCAAAAAAAAAACATTAAAAATGAAAAAACACAAAATTCCCCCAAAATATTTAAATTTAAATTAGATAACTTACTTTCCCCGAATTAAAACCCAGATCCTTTTTCCCTTTTCCCCATTCCTTTCCTATCATCCCCTCCCCCTTCCTTATCTCACTATCTTGTTTAATCAAAAAAAAATTATGTAATGTTTTGCTGATTAGTTTTTTTTTTTTAAGGTTTTATTCAAGGTATGTTCGTCTCTTTATATTTTAGGAGAATTTTTTGGATTTAGGTTTATTGCAGCAATTTTACAAATACTTTGTGTTATGAGTGATTTTGAAGATTTTAAAGGTCGATTAATCTTGGGAGGGGCCATAAGTTATCGATTGCAATAACAAAGAGACGTCAAAATATTGGGAGGAAGATTCTTTTAAGAAGTTTCAAAGAATTCTATGTTTGTTTACTCCTTTTTTGTTGCTTCACATTTTTTTCTTGTTCTATGGTGTTGATTTTTTTAGTTTATTTTCTCCTTGAAATTATATGAGTACATCGTTCGTATATATAATTAGTTAGTCTTGATTTTGGTGCTAAAATATTTTATCATTATTGACAGGCAATTTAGTGTAATTAAAGCATATGAGTGACATTCTAAGATAGAGATGTTGATCAGGCGAAGGTTGTTGAAGATCTTAGAAGAAGAGATAGGGGAAGACTATGTTGCTTTGGACTCGAACAAGATGGTGTCGTAAACGAATTATACATTAAGATTATTTTTAAAATTATAAAATGCAATTATATATAATTTGAGAAGTGTTTTGGAATCTCAAAAATGCATTTGTAGCTACATTATATAATTCTTGTAACTTATAAAGCTTGTAAAAATTCTTCAATAGAGATGAAATTATTGAATGCAGCCATATATACATGTATATAATTCTCATTTGTAATTTTCACCTAACAAGAACATGTATATAATTGTTTATTTTTCGTAACAAATGAATATGTTTAGCTATAATTCTATATATTTCATGGCTAAAAGGTATTATTTTTAGCTACAATACAATAATTTCGTGGCAAATACTTTATGTCATTGCCACAAATATTATTCGTCGTAACTAAATATGAATACTATTGCCACAAAATTAAGCTATAGAAATATCTATAAAATCTAAATTTGCATGGCAAACAAATTAAACATTTTGCTACAATACAATACTTTTGTGTCTGATCTATGAAAATAGCTACAACTCTTTTTTTATTGTGGCAAAAGAATAAAATAACTTGCTATAACTATATTTTTTGTGGCAGGACTTTGGTATCAAAATAGCTACAACTCCAAAATTATGTAGCAATAGATATTAGTTCTTAGCCATGGGTCATGAAAAGTTTGTAGCTAACTTTTAGTCACGCTACATCTTGCTACGAATGCTACGGAAAAAAATATTGTAGCTAAAGTGTTTAGCCACGGAAATTTTTATATTTAGCTACAATCAGTTTTGTGGTAATATATGTCTTTTCTTGTAGTGAACGTAAGTTAATGGGTAATTATCGACGGGGAAGGGTTTTGATCTGGAAATTATAGTGAAAAAAGCCCTAATCTGGGTATGGGGATCATGGGTATGATCTAGGGCTGATAGAATTGTTGGTAATCCGGGTAATTGGTGATTGTTTATTGATTTCCGTATTATAATGATTGTTTGTAGACCAAGAACAAGCGGAACGAATCCGAAAAGGGAAGGATCAAGTTTTTAAGGGTTTCAAGCTTGTTTCGAGGTAGGTGATGGTTGTGATTCTATGATTGTGTGATGTATGTTTGTTCTTGCTTCATTATGATACATGTATGTATGCGAATGTTGCATTATTGATCACATTAATTGTAAATGAGGCTATATGAACGATGAATGCCATGAATCATGACTTGATTGTATGATTATGCGAATGTACTTTGTGATTGTGATTGTGTAACACCCTAGAAAATTTTTGAACTAAGACTCGAACCGTTTGTCGTAGTGAGTGAGATTTTTGCAAGGAATTTAAAATTTTCTTAAGTAATAAGGTTAGGTCACTATATGTAGCACCTTGAGTTTCAAAAAGAACTAGATTGGAATTAGCAAAATTTGAAATTTTGCAAGCTAAGCTAAGTATGTGTTTTGGGTCGACTTCAAACGACCATAACTCCTAGATCAGGATGAATTAGGTGTGCTACCAGATACCGTAGGAAATACCTTTGAATTATCTTTCCAACGCCATCGAGTTTGCTCAGTTTCGAGTTCGTATGAGGGATATATGTCCATTCGAAGTTGGGCTGTTTAGATAAGGAAAGTCAAAACCGGATTTTAGAGGGGTGTTTTGGTCTTTTCCTTACCAATCAGATTTAATTCGTTTTTAGTAATATTTTAAGGGTCTAATCTTATTAAGTTCAGTTTTATAATCCTAAAATTAGCCTAGGGTTTTAGTTGAGAGTTCAAGAAGAGAAAAGAAGAGAAAAGAGGAGAATAGAGGAGAGAATCAAGCGTTCGTCGAGATTCTTGCGTCTTGTTGAGGATTTTTGCCATGTGTTTAATCCCTAAGAGGTATGTAAGCTTCCATAGTGTTGGGTTAGTTCACCCACACGCCAAACATGTTATTTTCAGCGTAATTTCATTCTCAAAAAGTGAAGGATTTAAGTTCTTGATAGGTGTTCTTGAGGTTCATTATAAATCTTGTCTTGTTGGGGTTTTGATGATTTCTTGAGTTGAAAGTGATTGTTTGGAGTGTTGTTTTGAGTGTATTAGTGTGTACTTAGGTTGGGTAATTGAATCTAAGGAAAACATGAGAAAATAAATCGATTAAAAGCGACTTAGGGTCAAAAA
Source organism: Solanum piurae (assembly GCA_029582685.1). Classification (NCBI taxonomy): domain Eukaryota; kingdom Viridiplantae; phylum Streptophyta; class Magnoliopsida; order Solanales; family Solanaceae; genus Solanum; species Solanum piurae. The sequence continues at coordinate 63,502 of JAJOOO010000874.1, forward strand.
ACGAGAGGCGAAATTCGTCGAAACTTTGCCTAGGGAGAGGCTGGCGCGGCGCGCCCCAGATGCGCCCAAGGGGATGGGGCAGCGCGCCTGCAGTGCGCCCATATGCAGTCTCTGAAATTAGGGGCTGGCGCCCCGCGCCTGGAACTCGCCAGGGTCGCCTACCCCCACTCTTTTTTCGTCGGTTGTCCCGTTTGAGCTCATTTGAAGTGTATCTTCACCCCTTTTGATTCTAAACATTTCAAACTACTTCCAAACACTTAGAAATCATTCATAACATGATCATAACCTTGAATTCATAATTCATAATTCAAATTCAAGGTAAAGTTAAGAGCTAAGTCTTGAGAGTTCTTCCGAACATTTTGAGAGAGTCCCTTTGAGTCCTTCTGAAGGGTCGTCTACAATTTCTAATAATTTGTTTCAAGACTCAAGTAAATGAGCATGAGAGTTAGGAGAATGTATTCATGAGTTTACTTTGTCATCATGAGATTTTTCATATCATGAACAATAACTTGAATTCATAATTCACATTCAAGAGAGAGTTAAGAGTAGAGTTCAAGAAAGCTTTTGAGTTCAATTGTGAATCCTTTGAGATCAACTATTGATTTGAACTAAGTTTTGAGGAAGTAAGTCAGAGAATAAGAAGAGTCGTATACATGAGTTCCTTGTAGTTTGTAGACCTTCGAGTCAAGTCGTTCATGCCCATAAATTCCGCATGAACTCCATAAGTTGAGTATCTATGAGAGGATTAATATCTCCCTGTTCTAAGCCTTTAAGTGTTGAGTTCCTAATCCCCTTTGAGAAGCATCTTTGAGTACTTGAGTTGAATATTTCATGCCCCTAATTCCGCATGAACACTATATGTCGAAAAATCTAGAGATGAGTAGTATCATTGAAGTTCTTGAGTTCCCAGTACTGAGTTTTATCTATGGTTATTGAAAACCTTGCATTGAGTTGTTCACGTCCATAATTCGGCATGAACCATATTTTAAGAAGTCTTTTACAAACGTTTTAACTTTGTTCTAAGACTTAAGTTCTGAGTTAAGCAAATAGTATAGAGTAAAGAGTAAAGAGTTGAGTTCATTTCTTCAAAAGAGTATATCGGGACTATGTATTCCCAAAGAGTAAATGTTTTCACATTTAAACAAGAAAGGAAACTGAGATTTCAGAAGAGCCTTTGAGCTAGTTTTTCAGTAAAGAGGAATCTATGATTTTCCAAGAGAACTTTTAAGCTAAGTTTTGAGTAATTATCTCAAACCAAAGAAAGAGTTTTGTTTTTACAAACATATGAGCTAAGTATATTTTGGGAGTAGTATTGAGCACCGATATGGGGATGCGAGTTCAGATAACTCAAGTCTCCATAAATCATGTAGCCATCATGGGTAGTAAATGATCATACTTTTTAGATGACTCCTTAAGATGCTTTTAGCATAGACTAGTGGATCCACTAAGTTAAAGCGTTCTATATGACGGCAAAGTATAGAACAATTTTGGCAGCGTGGGCAAGACGTTGTATCACCACTTAGGCTCCTAGTGGTGGTTGTCGGTTAGAGAAACTCCCACAAAAGTATTTGCATGGTTCCTCAAGGGGTTCTGCTTAGTATGAATGAGGGGTATGTGACTTCATTCTTGCATTTCACAAGTAGACTTTGAGATGGAGCATGGTATGTTTTTATGATATTATGATTATGAGTTAACATCATGTTTTAAAAAAGTTTTCCTTTTCTTTATATTGCACATGCGTTATATTGCTTTATATTGCACATGCGTTATATTGCTTTATATTGAAATGAGTTCAGTTATATTGAGTTGAGTATCCAGAGTTGAGTACCCAGAGTCAAATATCATATCTTTGAGTTGAGTATCTTATCTCTGAGTTGAGTATCTTATCCTTGAGTACTTCTGAGTTGAGTAAGTTTGAGTAGTTTTGAGTATCCT
>JAJOOO010000875.1:0-65372 GCA_029582685.1 Solanum piurae
TGAAAATTTTGCAAGTTAAAAATGAAGAAAAAGATCTGATCTTTATCCCTTTAAAAAGGAGGTGTAATGGCCGAATTTCTTGACTAATTTTGGCCATATATTGTCAAGTAGGTGACCCACCTACTTGGGCCCACCTACTTGGCCATTTAACTTGGGCCTTTGGGGACTTCAACACTTGTTGGGCCCTACTGCCAATTATCCTTCTATTCTTGTCAATTTGGGCCTTAATTAATGCAAGTAGGTGGTCCACCTATTTGGACTTTTCACTTGGGCCCTTTTTGGACTTAATACTATTGGGCCTTGACTGTCCATTTTTCCTTAATCTTCTGTTCAACTTGGGCCAAATTAATGCAAGTAGGTGGTAGTGCATTTGGCCCAATTACCACCTTACTACCTCTAATTTTAATACTTTCGTCGGAGTTAACTTGCAGTACCCATGCTGAAACGTGCAAGGTGGTGACATCACCTTGCGAGCTGGTTTAAACAAACACTAATCATATAAGAAGCACAGTCCCTCACCTATACTATAAGGCAATGTCAGGTATCACGTGAATAGAACTAGCATACGCATAATACAGGTTGTTACATCCGTGGACTTGGGACAGTGCTTGGCCAAGGTTGGGCAAGCCTTGGCCTTTGGCTTAGGCCTTGCCCCCTTGGCTTGGCACTTCCCTTCCAACCCTTAACCAATATTAAAAAGGGTCTTTCAACTACAGAGTCTATCACGTACCTTGACGTTGACTCACTAAACTCCATCAAACAAGGCTCGGGACAACATTACACAACATGAAACCTCATTACAACCTCAACACAAAGTTGTTAGGCTCTAGTTTTACTTATTCATTTTACGGGTCGTTACATAATTGCTCCTCTATAATCATGCAAGGCATCAATTGACAATTATTCATGATTAATCCTATAGTTGCCTCCTAGTTATGATGTTTAGTTGCTCATATTCTCAACAAAATAGTAGTGAAACATTTACAAAAAATCAAAGATGAAAACCTTATGATAATGACATTCACTCAGTTTTGTAAGAACTGAAACTTTCAATTAAAAGGTTGTTTAATTATACAAAGATAAGAAAAATAAAGAAAGCAGTCGTCTTTTGTGATAAAAAAAACTTGTCTAAAAACGTGAATAATCATAATAATAAAACCCTAGGTAACTATTTATAGTCTTAAAGGTGAATCCTAGTCAATGTAGGAAACTGATTGAGTCGTCTTCATTCACAGGAGGGTAAACAGCCCATTAAAGTCTTCATGGTGCGTTAATCCCTCCGTTGTATTTCACTTGGACATATTTATTCACTTTAATCCCATCCTCTCATGAGGCACTATACGGCCCATATAGGTTACCATGAATCGTCCTCAGTATCGTTCACTTGTCCTTCAAAGTTGACTTTGACTTGGTTTAGTTTGAACTTCACAGACATCCTAGCCTTGTAGTAGAGGTCACCATGGACCGTACAGGGTATCGTTCACTTTCACATGGCTTTTTCCTCTTCCAGACTGTCTTCACGGTCAGATTCACGGACCGTACAAGGGTCCACCACTCGTATAGTCATCCGTCATCAACTATTTCACTTTCATTTCAAGGTTTTCTCTTTCAACTACTCTCAAAACCTCTTTTCTTGTACATTAAATTAAAAGGCATCATATTGAAAAAAACATGCTTGGTTACTTGCAATAATCCTTTGTTTTGGGCATCGGAGATGTCATAAGTTCACGGCACATCACTCTATCTACATTGGGAAAATATAAGTCTTTAGGAAATAACTGAGCTAATCAGACTTCACCGACACACAATTAAGGCAAGACTGAATTCAAACAAGTATTAAATTTCAAGTTTTAACCTTCACAATAAATTTTCACAATTTTAGGCACAAAATTAACTATATTAACTTATGGGCATTGTCCAATACAATACATTAATCACTACCCGCACAAATTAAACATCAAGATATCAATAATAACACCAATCCCGTATCAAAGGGATCAATTTCTAGCTCAAATAACAAGATAGGATTTGAACACCAACCTTAGAGAGGACATCAAATCATAAAATCAAGGGAACTAGGGTTGGGATTAATATGCAAGCACTTCATTACACTTCAAGCAAGTAGAATCAAGCTATTGAGGTCACCAAAAGACCAATATAAGGGTATTGGGAGTTTAGGAGTGAAATAAGCACAAAGAGATGAAAGCTTTTCTTTTTTAACTTGGAAAGACTCTTGGCCTATTTAACTCAGACCCACTCAGTGAACTGGGACTAACATCGCCGAATGCATTCAGTGAATCGTTGAAGAAGCTTAAGCTCGCCAATGATGCCTGAACGAATACCAAACCTTAAGGTTGATTTGGCAAACTCGATGGAGTTTGCTTAGAGCACTTCGGCGGATTGCAAATTGGAGCTTTGATCACCATAGTTGACAATAAACTTTTTCAAAATTTTCAGCCTAGAAGGAGGACATAAAGATGTGCGCACAATGCTTTTAGTGGATCACTGACTTGGTTTTGGCATCGCTTAAATTACCTTTATCACCTTTTTAACTTGTTTTCAACATGCACTCACAACACACGTTATTGAAAGCAATAAAATAAAAGTTGGGTTGCCTCCCAAGAAGCACCTTATTTAATGTCGTGGCATGACACAATTTTTACTCAACATACAACTACTTGATCAATAATGAAAGGGAAGTAATCATTTGGGTCAAGGTTGAGAAGTCATTTTTCAAATCTTTCAACACCTTGTCGGACCCTTCAACCTTTTTAAGATCCTTGCTAACATTTCTTCTGTTTGGTTTCCTTTTGGACTAGCTAGTTCTTTTAGTTTAGGAAGGTCATGTACCTATATTTTTTAGCTTCCCTATCTCTCGAATTATCATCTTGATCTCTCCAATCCCTCCAACCATTATATCTATACTTTTTCCAACATTGGTTCCCACCCTGTTTTGGGTAGTTTGGATGAGAACCCCCCAATTGATTTCTCAAATAGTTCACTTCTTCATTATATAATGCCTCAAACTTGGTATTCTCCGGGCACTGCCCACTGCTTGAACCAACCACATTTATCATTTTTGATCCACCTCTCATGACATGTTTGGATAGCAAATTGAGTTGGATAATCATTTTAGCTATCTTTTTATCACGCTCATGATCCTTATCCATTTTCTCTTTGCTTGTTCCCCATTTTTGAGAAGACATTTGATCCTCTCTAGTATACCATGCTCGGTTCACTTTTGTTATATCATCTAGCAACAATAATGCTACATTAAACGGTTGTCACATTATCCCTCCTTGGATAAGTTGATCAACCAAGCCCTTGTTGACTGAATCAAGGCTATAATAAAAGTATTACATCAACAAACTGTCTAGAACACCATGTGTTGGTAATTGTAGAAGCAATTTCCAACGCCGCAACCAAGTCTCATGTAGAGCCTCACCTCAAATTCTTTTGAAATTTTGGATGATATCCTGGAGTTTGACCATTTTCGAGGGAAGAGAGAACCTTCCTAAGAATTCTTCGGTCAACTCCTCCCAACAAGTAATAGAATCATGTGGCAGCTTCACCAACCATCTTGTGGCTTCCTTAGTAAAAGAGAACGGGAATAATCTCAATCTTATGAACTCTCGTGATATGTTCTTGAACACGAACAATCCATATATCCACAAAATTTTGAAGGTGTTCATGAAAGTCCCCATGAGCCAATCCTCCGAACATTCATCTCATTTGGAGTTGTTGTAGCATTATTCCAGTTACATGGAAAACTACCCTCCCTATTGTAGGAGGTAACCAGATACTTCTGTTAGTTGCAATGGCATTCATATGCATATCATTTGCATCACCCATGTTGTCATTTTGGCCATAATGGCTATCATTGTCACTACCCTTATCACTCATATCTAGGCCTGCAAATCTACAACACGACATTGCCAAGCAACAAACTACTACAATACAATAAGTTTACAAGCTAATTTCACTAATTAAATACTAAGCCACCATTCTCCGGCAGTGGCACCATTTTTTATAGCACTCAAACTACCCTCTAAAACCAATTCAAAGGGTAAGGATCATTGTCAATAAAACTATTCAACTAACATTTATGGTCAAATTTCAAATGGTAAAACGATAAGAACTCAACTAAGATATAAAGAATGTGAACGTATCCATTATAGAAGGTTAGGACAAATGGGTGGATCCATCAAATTTACTAAAAGAGTTTGTATTATCAATGTAACAATTAAATTATAACTTCAGAAATTCAAGCAATTAACAAGTAATATAGGGGTGGGGGGATTGGAATCGATGTCACATAGGAGTAATTTTGTTGCTCAATAGTGCTAAACATTCATGGATAGGATAGGTCATCTTCAATGAAACTAATCTTCTTTCGATCTCATAGAATCAGTTCATAGAATCTCTTTTCAGTTTCATCTATGTGCATAGCTAAACAACACATTACCTTACAATATCCCTCTTTTGAGCAGATTTAAGAGCAAATAGATCTAACTCATAATCGTTTTTTCAAGCAAACTATAGACATCAAACATAAATTGCATGTATCAAACTAATTACCCACTCCAATCAATCTTTTTAGAGCACCAATTGGAGATCAAAAATATGATTAAATTTGCAACCTTAACCCATAAGTTAACATCATGCTTATTATCCCAAATCCATGGATGAGCAGCAATAAAATAGAGAAAAAAATAGTACCCACTACATTAAATCAACACTCAATCTCATAATTGCACCCCTAGACTTAGAGTTTTAACCACCCATCACAAAAAGTAAAGAAATTATTCCTATCATGATAGCATCCACGGGTATGATGAAATTAAGCAGAAATAATCAACACCTACTTTGATTTCAATTGCAAAAGTAAAATTGAAAAAGTAAAAGTGAAAATAAAAAAAATAGAAATGTTCTTCACAAGGTAAAAATATTCAGAACTCTAATTCTATCTTTTGGAACTATGTTTTACGAACTCAGAACTCCCTTTTTCTCTCTCCTTTGGGCTATTTATAGTTTCCCAAACTTCACTTCATGACGAACTCGGTAGCGTTAGTTGGGCTCAACGAATTCGTTGGATCGTCGTTTATTCTTCAGCTCGCCTTTCATTTTCTTTAGGCTTCAGGTATTTGAACCTCAGTTGGTGATGTCGCTTGAGTCAGTCTTTCACATTCGACGGATCACCAAATATCACCTTTTAAGCCTTCACTTTGCATCCAAGTATTTCCTTTAGATTTGAGAAGTCACAGTTCATCTTTTTGTTTGTCGACCTGCTGCAATTAATTCAACTTATGAGTAGTGTCACTTTGGGTGAGGTCATGTCAATTGGGCGATCCACCCGTTTGGTTAGGCGACTTCTAGTGAGGTGTTTACACTTCTTTCAATTATGTTTTAGCCTTTCTTCCAAGTATTCATCCTTACCTTGTCCTCTAGCATTCATAACTCCAAATAATCAAAATATTGTTAGAATAGAACATAATTAGGCATTGAGGAAACTAATTATTGAACTAAAAATGGCATAAAATGAGTGTAAATCTATCACTCATCAAGTACCATGCCTGGTACAGGTATATCCATATATGGTTAGCTCGAGTACCAGGTGTGGTACATAATATCTCATGGTTGGCTTGGGTACTACACCTGGTACATATTAACGGTCGGATCAGATACCACACCTGGTACATGAATATCTATTTATGGTTGGCTCGGGTACTACGTAGGTACATAATAAAGGTTGGATCGGGTGTCACACAGTACATTAACTATTTGAGTGTGGGTTCTGTGAACTAGGCTTACTTTTCATAATGTGACTATTGCATCTTGGTCCGTGAGTAGGCTAGGTTCTTTATTGTGTTGTATCTATCAAGTACTGGTCCCTCAGGGGACAAGTTGGTGTATTTAAATGTCACGCCCTAGATTCAAGGGGCGCAACTGGCTCCTAATGCCAAACTCAGGCTCGAGCCGACCCTGCTGAACCATTTACTACAAGCGCGGCAATCACACGCAGTCAAGAAAACAAACTAGTATATCTCGGTTTAAAATTAAGCCCTCGGCCGGCAAGGCCCCTGTAAACAGATCCATAAAAGAAACAGTTACTCCCAAGAGTTCATATAAAGAAATAACCAACTAGCACAGAAGTCCTGATTAGGCCGTCGAGGCCACCATGATCTCTATACCGAAACTGAAAGCAGGTATATCAAGACAATGCATCACACAACTAACAAGCTTCAACAAACCAACAAACTAGGCCATCATGGCCACAACGTAACTATAAACCCCACACACTAGTCTGCAAGCCTCTAAGAGTAGTAAAGATTGGCAGGACAGGGCCCCAGCCTACCCATAAAAATATATACAGCAAAAGCTAACAAACCTCCCAACTCTGGCAGCTCCTGAGGAAAGGGGCTAGCCAACCGGATATAAGTCAATCCTACTGCAGAGGAGGTCTACTCGGTCGTCTGCATGCATGAATGCAGCGCCCCCAGGCAATGGGGCGTCAGTACAAAATAATGTACAGAGTATGAAAGACAATAGACTATGAGCAGGTATCATAATATACTGGAGTAATCTGGTAAATAAATCAAGAATAAGATAAGCATACTGACCTGCTCCTAAATCTAAACTTAGCAGAAATAACAAAACAACAACCTAACCAACCCCCATAAGCTCAGCAGGTACAAACAGCACACAAGACCACCTACCCAGGCCCCCATAAGCCCAGAAGGCGCCAATCAGTCTATATACCCCTATCTGTAGTCCCCTAGCCCCGTAGGCAGCACATAACTCTTTTAGGCATTAATATAGCATATAGGCAACTCATAGCCCTCTTAGGCAACAACATGGCCCCGTAGGCAACTCATAGCCCTTCTAGGCGTCAATATTGCCCTGTAGGCAATTCATAGCCCTTCTAGGAGTCAATATAGCCCTGTCGAAAACTCATAGCCCTTCTAGGCGTCAATATAGCCTTGTCGACAGAACATATCCCTTCTAGGCATAGATCACATTCTTGCAGCTAACCACAATAGCCCCAAAGGGCAACAATAACAATCCAACAGCTAAAAGCGAGCAATTTAGTTATAACCAACCTATACAAATAGCCTCTAAGTCGTGTCCAACATAGGGACGCTACTACTGAATAAGAAATCCGATAAGAGAGGATTATATCCACTCGAGCAGCCAACAATCAACAATAATGGCTACAAGTATAACAACGATAACAACTCAATTACATTGCTCCTAAGCTTTAAGGAAACGTGCTGTAAGAAGAGAATAGCCTTATCATACCTGTTTCGCTGAATTTACGTGGCCTAACGACTTTTACTCATAACCCCCTCGATACTACAACAAGGTAGGACCATAATCAACACACAAAAATAAGAGATACCATGACAATACGATAAAAGATATGTATTTCCATCGCAAATTGCTATTTGCTGCTTATAAAAGCTAGAGTCGATGAAAGAAAGATCTTACCTTGATTACAAGTTCGTAATACGCCTCAAAACCTTCAAATATATCCTAACCCTTGCTGTCCCAACACTAAAGTGTGATATGCTACAAAATTGATAAAACAAATTATACCACGATGATGACCCTAACGCGTAGAACAACTTTCGTCAAGGACTTAGGTTGAGAAAATCTACATTTTAGTTGATCCTAGAAATGGGTTTCTCTAATTTTGCTGGTTATTAGCTAAAAAATGAAGAAAAGGTTCGAAGAAGAAGATATGTGTAACGTTCCACCGACCTAGGGACCCACCTCACGTGCTTGCTTGCGCAGTCCCACGAAAACGTGAATATCTCTCTATTCTGAAGTCGTATGAAAAAACAGTTCGATGCGTTGGAAACTAGACTCGTATACCTTGGATTCGATAGGTCGTGGGCCCCATAAATCCTTATAGATTGGGAGAAAATCTCCGAGACATTTGACCCAAATTCCAGAGAAATCTTTAAAAAGGAACTTACGATAACTTCCGCCAACTTTTATTTTGCCACTTACCTAACTTCAAAACTTGAGATGCAACACTTGAACACTTAAAATTGGACATACCTCATCATTCTTAATTTATTACCCACCCTCTTTGTCTTTCCATGGAGATACGAGTAATTTTAGACGTTTCGAAAAGTCGGGGTGTTACATTAAATGTTGGGGTGGTTTTTTAGTAGAACGAGATTGCATGTTAAATACTTTAAATGATGTTTTAGGGATCCTTGGTGGTCCAAGTTACTTCAAAGATTTGATGAATCAGGTATGGATGATTGTCTTTATTTTTTTATACGTCTTGTGTGGTTGTTAATTCAGATTGAGTAAGTTTTGCAGATGGTCCACTAAATTGCTAAGGGTTAAGGGCTAGGATGTTAGCATGAGAGTTTCATTGAAACAGTAGAAGAGTTTTGGTGTTGGTAAAATGAGTGTTTTTGAAAATTTATACATGATATAAGGGTTAGGTGGTGATCTGATATGATGGTTGGATGGCTTAGATGGTGGAGTTGGTACCAAATTAGGTGGGGTGATTTGAGATAGATCGTGTATGAGTTCCATGGTAATACTACTTATAGTAAGAGTGGTGAATGAGTGTGTCGGGTCCTAATTTTATTTTCATGTTTTTTTATTAATTACATGATGTTATGTGGAGGATTTGGGTTGATCATTCTTGCCTACCAATATGTGTTGTTTGTACTGATACTACTCTTGTTATACCACTTGGCATACTTTGGTTGTAGGATCAATTATGCTTCTTAGGTGAAGGTGAAGATGATCTCCGACAGCTTCTACTCCTCTTTCCATATGGTGAGAGTTGTGTCATATTTCTTTATTAATTGTGTACTCTCTTAGAAGCTCTCTTATAACGACTACTTCTTTCGGGAGGGTTCAATGTATTCTTTACAAAAGCACTTTATTTAATCAAGTTTGGGAGTCATTCTATATTTAAAATAAGGTGATTAATTTATATTTGTTCACTTTCGCTTTGCATGTTTTAAATTGGGTGTACGGGTGTTCTCCTATCTAGGTGTTAGAGTAGGTGTCTGCATGGCCCAATAACTTCGATCGTGACATATCCATATCAAATATAAGTTGAGTAGATTTATTTTTTTATCTTTTTTCATATCCGACTAGACCCGTTTATTTCTCACCTCTAATCACGACTAACTTAATTCACATATTATAATAACATATAACTCATTTGCAAACTAAACTAGTGTATCCCTCAGTACTTTGTTGGATATTAATATTAGCAACAAAGGATTATTATGTTTAACTAATATAATTAATTTTCATCAAATAGAAAATATTTTACTAAGGGGATGTTTGGACAAAAAAAAATTATGTGACTTAAAAGTCAAAAGTCAAAAGCCAAAAGTTAAAAGTCAAAAGTAGGCAGCTAGTTACTTTTTATTTTTTGTCCTTTTTAAGCCTAAAGTAAAGTGTATCTTTACCAAACACCTCTAGAAATTAAAAAGTACATAAAAGTTCAAAAGAATTCTAAAAATAAGTCAATCCAAATATATTGTAAATAAATACTTTTTTCATTATTATTTATTTTTCTAATTTTCGTTTAACACAAAATTAAAAAAAATAAAGAATTTTTTTAAATTTTATTAACCTTAAACTAAATATACATAAAATATACTAATATATTATTAAATTTTAAATATATCACGTAAAAAAATTATAATTAAATAATTAGTACAAAGAAAAAAAAATTGATTGAAAATATAAATAAAGCAAACAGATTGAAATGAATATTTCAGTTAAGCCAGGGTCAACTTCATGTAGACCCCATCCCATTTGATTTAGCCAAGAAATGGTGGTGAGTGATAAATCAATCAATCAAATTGGCATTATGATTATGGGACCATTTAGCAATATAAGAGACCAAAGTCTTCAATGCCGTGATAGACGTCTGTGGTTTTAAATTTTTTTATTTTCATTATTGGTATCAGTGTTTTAAAAGATGGGTCTATGAAACGGGACGTTTTACATAGTATAGAATGAGCCGTAATTCTCAACATGTGCGGTTAAGTGATATGGTCAGATCTTTAAATTTTTAATTTATTATATAATATAATAATATAATAACACAAAATTATAAAAATATATCAATAATTTGAATAAATTACAAACATTATTTAAGGAAACTCATAAAAAATAAAACTTCTAACATGATTATACATGTATAAATAATCTAATATCTTAACTTTCTAATAATAAAAGAACCATTATTTCTAAAAAAAATAATATTATTATCATACAATATAATTTACCCCCTAAAAGAAAATAATCAATAAAATTTACTAGTATTATAATAAAAATACCACTTCATCATGAATAAAAACAAAATTACTTTCAAATAGCTAAATAAAATATGATAATTTTGAGATATATGACAACAACATGAAGTTAAATAATAAGTACTGCTGGAAAAGTAAAATTTTGCTATGTATTATTAAAAGAAATGTTACGTAATATATAATCACCCTAGCTAGCTCAAAGTGTTACCAAATAGTAAAGATGTGATACTACAACTTGTTATTGGAGTTATTCTCGATCTTCTTATTTCTATATATTAAAAATTATTAAGTATCAATCAATTATAAGGGTCAACAATATTAACTAAAGAATTTAACACATAATTTGTGTAAGATCTGTTAGGTGAGCCCCGAGCGTTGGGCGTTTGGAGTGTTTAGAACATTCAGTCGGGCGCTTAAGGACGTAAGACTTATAGAACTAAACCACATACTTGAATTTCAAAGCGTTTTGCTAGAACCCCACCCCGAAGCGAGTCCCAATAAAGTCTTTTAAAATATTGATTGGGATTAATTAATTGCTTCAGTTCTTCTTTTTCTTTAGTTTCATGTATATAGACACACATGTAGGTACAGAAGTAGATGTCTGTCCCCCTTCCACACACAGTATTATAATACTAGCTACTTACTGTTAATTATTTTGGGCAACTTTAATCATGAAATAAGACTGAAATTTTATCATTTTCATATCTGGACCTTACCATAAAATCGTTGTGCATGAATTATTGTCTTATATTTTTATATTCTGGCTGGCATCACTCTTTTTAAATTACAAGATTCTTTTGATTCCTTCATTCTTTATTGTTACACTGAAAATATTGATTCATACAAAAAAAAACATTATCTTTTCATTTATGATGACTTTGGAAAATAAACATAGACTTTCGCTTGTTAACATTTGTGTGATAAAATTCATGATATTAAATGTGTAAACTTAAATATACCATTAGATTAAATGAAGAGATATTTAATGTTTGTCAATTTAATGAATTAAAAAGAAGTTTTTCAGCAAGAAATTATCTAGAAGGTTAATTGGCTAATTCCAAGATAACATTTCACTCTGTGGTTGGCACTGCATATTATTTTCGACTGTAGATAGAGTTAAGAAAATGAGTATATATATATGGTCATAGACACTATACCAAAAATAATTTTTAGCAGCAATTAGATAATAATAATAATAATAGTTTATTTGCATGCAAACGGTGATGTCTCGATTCCCATTAGTCGGTCTGCTATCCGGAACAAACCTTTGTCCAAGTAATCTTGAATCAGATTCCTGAAATTTACACAATTATTTTTAGAGTGAGTCCATTTCTCGTGCCATTTACAATAACGTTTTCCTTTTCTTTCTTCTTTTTTAGGTATCTTATGTCCAGGCAGACAGGTCAAAAGTTGTTGATAACCCGGCGGCTGCTTCAAAGCTTCATATGCCAACCAGTCGGAAAACTTATATTTTAGCACTCTTTGTTAATATAGTTTTGATAGGGTATTAGTTGTTAAAAAATAGTCCAATGGTAACATTTTTTTTGTTTTATAGTTGAATGTATAGAAAAAATAGTAGGAGAGCTAACTCTGAATTCAAAAACATTCACATCTTTATATAGTTGACATTTTGGTCGAAAAAAATTTAAACTTTTAACGAAAAAAGAAGAAGATAGAATCACATAAACTAAAATAGCAGAGTAATAATATGTAGATAATACTCATTTGTTTTAATAAAAAACAATGAAAGAGATTTGTCTTTTATTTCTCAAACTCTTACTGGTCATTTGGTGTGATGGAAAAGAGAAAATAATATAAAACTGTAATGTCTCTTAATCCCTTGTTTGGTTACACGGATAAAATAACTTATTCTAAAATTACTAAACAGTTATGGGATAAGTTCTCCTTCCCTTTTGCTGGAATAACAATAATTATAAAGGATAATACAATTTAAATGACAAAAATTCCCCTTAATTCTTAAATACTTTTTATTGTCACTTTACACATTATTTTATGGCTAGTTTTTGTTGTTTAGTGCAAATTTTATTTAGTTTTCATTGTTTTAGTGCAATTTTGTGCAGATTTTGTTATTTAAGTGTAATTTTTACTGTTTTGGGAAGTTTAGGTTGTTTTGGTGCGTTTTTTTCAAATTTTTACAATCTTTTAGAAGCAGTTTTTGGTGAGTTTTGGTCCATTATCTTTTTAGGTTGTTTTGATACAGTTTTTGTCCTTCTATGCATTCTTAGATGTTCTTCCAATTTGAATGAACTTAATATAGGTGTAACTAGTTAATTTTATGTAAAAATATATATATATATATATATATATATAAATATAAATAGTTGAAGACATACCACACAATCTTGGAAACACAAAAGAATTAAGCTAAATAAGGTGAAGGTTTTGTTTTAAAGAGTGAATAATCAAAGCTTTATAAAAGATTTGTATAAAAATTTAAAGTTAAATAACTAGTTCCAAGATAAATAATTTTTGTATAACTAATTTAATCTTAACTAATACTATCATAACTTATTTTCAAACCTAACGTCCCTTAAATAACCGTAGAAATGATAAACTTTTCATGATATCACAATTTTTCTTTGTTCAAATTTTTGTGCTACTTTCTACTTTCAATCAAAAAAAATTTTAAAATGATATGTTTTTACGATCATTGATAATTTAACTTGGAATTTATTATATTACCCTTGATAAAATTATGTATAGTCAGCATATATTTATGACTTATTTAAATTATAAAATTTGATTTTCTTTTTATGTACTTAATTAAATAAGATCACATATGCTATAATAAAAGAAACATTTAGTGGTGAGATATTTTTCTTTTTACCGTCACAAAAATATTTAGCGCGATTGAGTTAGTGTCATTGCATTCAGAGTGAATAAATTTTTTAATGAAATCTTCATAAAGTATTGGTTATAAATATTCATATTTATTATTTCCACTCTATATAATATAGCAACAATTATATTATTACTACTAAATAATTACCACTAAATTATTTATTTATGGAAAAAATTCAAATATTTCATCAAATATTTGATAAAAGGCTCATCTATATCATTTGTTAAAAGTTTAGCTCATCTATGTCAATTTCGAAGGCTCATCAATATCATTATTTGTTAACTTAAATGTCATAGATAAGCCAATTTTTTAACAGATGTCACATTGAATCTTTTCCCTTTATTTATTAAATTAATATTTCTTCCGTCCACTTTTAATAATCATAATTTCTATTTAAGAGTCAAACTATAAAAACTTTGAATGTATATTTTAGGATGCATTTTTCATCATATATATATTGTTATGCAAAAAATAGAAATTTATAAAAATCTCATATAGTTTTTGAATATCGAATTTTTTTTTCTAAAATATTGAATTAATATAATCTAATTTAATTTTAAAAATTAATCAAATTAACTTTTAAAAAATATATCATAACAATTAAGAGCGGACAGAAAGAGTAATATATAAATTAAAACAGAAAGAATAGTGGTAAAGAGTTGGAAGGGGTTAGGGAAAAGGGTGGCACAAACAAACAAATAGGAGTATCTTAAAAGAAAAAGGTTTACCATTGTACTGGCAATTCAAATAAGTTATTTCCATTCAATTACATCACAACTGCACAAAACCCCATAAACTAAAGTCCTTGTTTTTTTTTCCACCTGACTTGAAGTCAGTTTAGATGAGTTCCTAGGTAATAGTACATCTCCCTCTCATCTGTCTTGTTTTCATCATTAAAAAACAAACTATTATTATTATTACTACCATCACTGCCACTGCCTCTGCCAATCAACTGCTTAACTTGTTCAACATCATATTGGAGTTGATCATTTTGAGTGTTGCTTCCCAAACACACATGATTTGGCTTTTCATCATGCTGGCTAATAATATTGTTGCCAATGCCATAATCAAGAATGAAGTTTATATGAGTTTCTTCATAATTAGAGAAATTACAATTACCTATTTCTCTTTCCTTCTTGATTTCTTTTCCATACCTCATTTGGTGGCTACAACTTCCATCAGATGAGGAACAACTTGCTACATCTGTCCCACCAAACATTAGTAAATTATTACTATCTTTCAATGTGCAATATTTCAAGGAATTCACCAATCTATCTTGACTTTGTAAATAATCACAATATTGGTTACTACCCAAAGAAAAGTTAATATTCTTATTATTGCACACTACTGCATTTGATGTGTCTCTAAAAAGACTTGAAATCATATGGGGTTGGGGTTGGGGTGGTGCTATTTGAGATGGAAAGAATGGTGATCTTTGATTATAATTTGATGAAGGAATAAGATTATTTAACCCCATGAGTTTCTTCTTTAACTTTGTGTTCCAGTAGTTCTTGATATCATTGTCTGTTCTTCCGGATAATTGAGCAACTATAATTGACCACCTGTCATACAATTGCACATGTTAGAAATAATTAAGTGCCTTAACATAATTAAATTGAATTTAACTTATATAGACAAGAAAAAATAATATGTGATTATAATATAGACTACCCTATCGTACACTATTTTTAGGATATTGATTTCACTTTTTAGAAAGATTTGATTCTTTTAGACTACCAATGTGTATAAAAGTTAATGTCAATTTAATTAGTACTTTTTTTATTTTCAATTCATGTGGTAGGATACAGATTTCGACAGCCAAACTAGATGAGTTACCTTAATTATTTTAAATTATTTGTTTTCGTGACTTTTTTTTTCTAGGTTGTTTGTAAATATATAATCTTTAATCTTAAAAAAATGAAGATTCTATATTTGAACGAAGGATCAAAATTAAGAAGTTTGAGTCTCTAAATTTGAGAAATATCATGTAAATTAAATAAATTTAATACAAGGAGGACAAAATAAAGTGATTGAACTTGTTATAACAGGTGTGAGTCAGTAGTAAATTAAAGAAAGACTTGATTAAAGATGTAAACCTGGGATGCATGCATAAAATTAATTGGCAAAATCATCCAACTAATGTTTTTCAAATTTTCTAGTCTCAAGTACTCATTATTACATAATATTAGTAAGTAAATTTGTTACCTGCTCCCAATATTGGCATACAAGCTGCAAATAACTCTATCTTCATCATCACTAAAGTCTCCATACTTAATATTAGGCCTTAAATAGTTTAGCCATCTCAATCTGCAGCTTTTCCCACATCTTTTTAGTCCTGATCCAAAAATATTAACCCCACATACACCTTCAAACATACATTTTACATAGCATTTTGAATCTTGCATTTACACACAAATTAATTAAAATATATTTCTTATGTCCCAATTTATGTGACTTACTTTTTTTTTTAGTCAGTCTAAAAAAGAATGACACATTTCTATATTAAATAACAATTTAATTATAAAATGTCTATTTTACCCTTGATGAAATGATTTACAACCACATAAATTTATATCATTTATTTTAGACCACAAGTTTTAAAAGTCTTTCTTTCTTTCTTAAACTTCGTACCGAATCAAAATACCTCGCATAAAATGATACAGAGGGAGTATATATGTTTACCAGGTTTTTGAGGAAGGGCGATCCAATTTCCAGAAGTTCCATATTTTTCAATGAATTGTTTGAGTTTGGCATCTTCTTCTGGTGACCATGGCCCTCTCTTTACATTACTTTTATCACAACAAGGAGCTCTCCCCATTTTCTCTTTTTCTTGTTCTCACAAAGACTAGTTGTTATGTTAATAGAGACACTCCCTTTTAAATAGTCCCAACAAACTCAGTTTTTATTAAGAATTACATAAAGTCAATAGGACAACCCTATTTCTAACTTACTTTGCTGACTAAGGAATACTAGCTAGCTTTTTTTTTCTTTTTCGGTATCCCATATTTGTATTGGAGTCTCATTAATTTAGATTTATATATGTAACGTAAGAACTTATTTGGGAGGAAAACACTCTCTATCAATAATTTTTCTCATAATTAGGGTTCAAACTTGAAACTTTTTTACTAAGAGAAGAACAGTCTCATCCATTGTCCTAGCTAGCTGATGCAAGTTCCTGTACTCAGAGGCGAGTTCAGGATTTGAAGATTTTAAATGCACCAATATTATCTTATCTCAAATATGAGCTCTAAGATAAATTTAAAAAATAAAAAACAATAAAATAGTATTGTAGCTAGATTCAAACCCAGGTCTCATGGGTGATTCTTCTAGCTTGTACCAATAGTATGACAAATCTATACTCTGTAAGATTAAATACTTTAATACATATCAGGATCTTGAACACGATAATCTTACATAGAGATCGTTAGGGGCACACACCTGATGCGAAAGACATCATCACAGAGAGAAGCGGAAGTGTTAGTCGTAAATTGGTTTCTACCTCCTTGCCCTAACTTTATGTTACCACAACCGTCAACGATGAAATTATTGTATGTGATAACCCTAATGGGTGGAGGGAGGACCAATTTATAGAGGTTATGACTTAATTTGGCATGTCCATCAAGTAACCAATGTACGGACGAGATCTATTCCTTATTAAATATTATTTATGGTATTACTTGGGTTACAAGTAAACTTGGGCCATAAGTAAGAAATAATTAATAATAATTCTTACATTCTCCCACTTGGCCTAATGACCATATAACATTAATATTTAATACACATTAGTTGTGCATACAATAAATCTCTTCTATAATTTCCATTATACATACCACAATATAACAAACTCTAATGCGAGTTATGGTGGTTGTATATAAATTTTAAGCTACATACTTCCTTCCATATACTACTACATTAGCCACGTATCATACTAGATTCATAAGCTATAAAAACATATAACATTACGGTTCATAATAATGTCTCATAGAGACTTATCTTGTAATATCTCAAAACAATAATGTGTACACCATTATGAGAAATAAGAAATTCATTAATGTATATCAGGAACACATAATTGAGCTCAGCGTGTTAAAACATCATAAATGTATCAATCATAAGTACAACCAAGACCCATTCTTTGAACATGTTCTTTAAATGTCTTTGGTTGTAAGCCTTTGTTAACGGATCTACAATCATGAGATCAATTCTAATATTCTCAAGTAACACTCTTTGTTTATGAACTTCTTCCTTAACAATAAAGTACTTTAATTCCATATGTTTGGCACATTTGGAGTACTTATCGTTCTTGGAGAAGAATACTATTGCAGCATTATCACAATAAATTTTCAGCGGCTTGGTAATGGTGTCGACAACCTCAAGTCCTGAAATAAAGTTCTGCAGCCATAATGCATGAATTGTGGCTTCATAACATGCCACAAACTTTCTTTGCAGTTTATTTTTAGTGATCAATTCCAGGATTACTTAGATATATTCCTAGCATTTCGACCGCAAAACTAATATCCGGTCTTGTGCAAGTTTGAACATATATCAAACTTTCACCAATAGAAGATGAATTTCGTTCTACATCATTCTTTGGGAATTGCATGAGATTAAATTTGTCTCTTTTTTTAATAGGAACTATTCTTACTGAACAATTGTTCATGTTAAATCTCTCTAGAACTCTTTCGATATAGCCTTTTGAGACAGTACCAATAATCTTTATGATCTATCACGAAATATTTCTATCCCTATCACATAGGATGTCTCACCCATATCTTTCATTTCAAAGTTCATAGAGAGAAAGTCATTCGTCTCACGCAATTATGCCTAAATCATTAGCAACAAGTAAAATGCCATCAATATACATGACTAAAAATATAAACGTACTCCCACTGATCTTTTGGTATATACACCGATCAACGATAATCTCCTTAAATCCAAAAGATGTTATGGATTCATTAAACTTGATAGACCATTGTCGTGAGGCTTGTTTGAGTCCATATATTGACTTATTTAGCTTACACACCATTTGATATTTTTCCTTTAATTTCAAAACTCTCTGGTTGGTCCATATAAACATCCTCATCGAGGTCTCCATTAAGAAAGATAGTTTTCACATCCATTTGGTGTAACTCTAAATCATAATGAGCTACCAAAGCCAAAACAATTCTTAATGAATCTTTCTTTAAGATAGGTGAAAAAGTCTCTTTATAATCAATGCCTTTTTTTTTAGTGTATCCCTTGGCAACAAGTCTAGCTTTATATCTATCAATATTACCATTAGAATCGCGTTTGGTCTTGAAGACCCATCTACACCCGATTCTTTTTGAACTTTCTGGTAATTGAACAAGATCCCAGACTTTGTTGTATTCCATGGATTTTAACTCTTCATTCATGGCATCAATCCATTTATCAGACTCAGTGCTTTCTATGGACTATGAAAATAAAACCGGATCTTTATTAATTCCAATGTCAAAATCTGACTCTTGCAAATAAATCACATAATCATCTGAAATGACCGATTTTCTTAATGACACTATTTGTGGTTCATTTGTCTCAGATACTTGTGAGTTAGTTCCTTCTTGAAGTGTTTCATCCAAATGTTGTTCAACATTGTTAAAGTGTTCTTCAATAAGAGGAACAACATTTTTTATTGGTGCGGAAGTAGGTACATTCATGGGCAATGAAATATTTACCCTTACCTCATTAATTTCCATACTTTGTCGTTCAATACTCCCACTAACTTCACCATTCTCAAGGAATTTTGCAAATGGACCTGCACGTTGTTCTGATTCGTTATACTTTCCATATTATTCAACACCTCTATCTGACCTAAAGATTTTTTACTTTCCTATCTAATTGTCTTTCAACCTCATTAACGTACACTTTGAGAGCGTCTGCTTCTTGAGATTTTTCTTTCAAAAAATAGATAAATCCATAACGTGAAAAGTCACCGATAAAGGTGATAAAATATTTTTCTCCACCTAAAGATGGAACATCAAAGGGTCCGCAAATATCAGTGTGTATAATTTCAAGAAGCTGATTGCTTCTTGTGGCACCTTTCTTGGTATGCTTGGTTTGATTTCCTTTAATGCAATCCAAACATATATCAAGATCAATAAAATTCAGATTCGAAAGAATCTCATTCTTTACTAACTTTTTAAATCTTTCTTTGGATACATGACCCAAACGTTTATGCCACAAATAAGCAGAACTTTCATTTAGTAAACTATGTCTAATTATTATCGAGTTTGAATCTATATAAACCATCAATAAGAACACCAGAATCATAAAAAAATAGTATTCTTATATAAATTGAAACAATCATGTCCAGACTTAAAATCAAATCCAAAAACATCAAGTCTTGAAAGAGAAATCAAATTTCTAGAAACTGAAGGAACATAAAGAGTCTGTAATAGATCAAGGTGATGTCCAGTCTCTAAGATCAAACGATAAGTCCCTATGCCTTCAATTTTAGCCTTCATGCGATTTCCCATGAACAAGAAATTCTTATTTGAATTCGGAGTTTGGATCGTAGTGAATCCCTGCAACTTAGTGGATACATGAGTAGTTGCACCAGAATCAAACCACCAAGTATTATTAGGAACTTCTACTAAATTTGATTCGAAACATACAAAGGCACTAAATGTACCTTTCTTTTCAAATCAAGCTTTACGTTTCAGGCAATATTTCTGATAGTGTCCTTCCTTTTTACAGAAACGACACACATCAGCCTTGAGTTCCTTAAGAACATCTTGTGGAACTTTAGCAGGTGCTTTCTTTTTCTTAAACTTATTGGCTTTCACTTTAAGTCCTTTACCAGCTCCTTGACCCATTAGGTTAATGGAATGACCTCCATGTTTCCTAAGTCTTGAATCATCTTGAGTAAGCATATTAGAAAATTCACTAACATTCCACTTATCCTTTATAATGTTATAGTTAATTTGGAATGGTCCATACTCAAGAGGCAATGAGTTAAAAATAAACTGAACCAAGAAGGTGTCATCCACTTTCATCCCCAAGGTCAAAGTCTTGTTGCAATGTTAGTCATCTCGATGATATGATTTTGCATACTGCGCGACCCATCAAACTTCATGGTCGTGAGTTCAGCCATTAGTGTACCAGCGAGAGACTTATCAGCAGATCGAAAACGTTCTTCCACAAACTTCAGGTATTTCCTGGCACTTTCTGTTTGTGGAATAGTGCTCTTAATGTTGTTATCAACAGTCATACACATAAACATAAGGCTCAATCTGTTAGAGCGCGCCCATGATTTATGAAAAGACTTCTCATCATCACTGCTCTTGTCAGTAATGGCAGTAGGTTTGTCATTCAGCAGAGCCAAGTCAAGATCCATCACACGTAAGTGGAACTGGACTTTTTCATGTCATTCAGAGAAGTTCAATCCATTGAACACAGTAATAGACGAAGCATGTGAATGACGAGGAATAACTGCAAAATAGATATACATGCTCATAAATCAAAAAATAACGTGAATTCAGTAAAACGATAAAAATATATCGCAATTCTCCTTTGGGTAGATACTACAACACATTATCATAATTTAAATGTCATTTTTAGCTTTAATAGGTAATTGAATAATTTTTATCAAACATATACGACATCTTTGGATATACAATATATATTTGACTAAAATATTAATTTACCTCATAATTTTCACTATTCGTAAAATGCTAAATTCACCTTTGGGTAAATTCTTAAGTTCTAGCAATAGTGAAAGTCAATTTATCTATTTATTTTTCAATATATAGGCATTTAATTAACCTTCATAGATAAATGAAAATTTTATGAGTGCATCTTTCTCTTAACCATACTAGTTTGACCACTTTGGTGACTTACAAGCTATATGAATACAAATGCATACATAATCTCATAAAATTTGTGCATGTGAATAATTTTAAACATTTTAGTTTGGCTACTTTGGTAACTAACAAACTATAGAAATATAATACATGCATCAAGTGATCATAAATATTACATGTGTAGACGCTAATTTCTCTAGTTTGGCCACTTTGGTGACTAACAAACTATATAGATACAAATGCATACATAATATCATAAAATTTTGTGCATGTGAATAATTTTATACATTTTAGTTTGGCCACTTTGATGACTAACAAACTATAGAAATATAATACATGCATCAGGTTGAAAAACCAAACCCAGTCTCTCTTGGAATACTGAATATGTCAATAAATAATGAATTGTACTAATTCACATATGCCAAGTGATCATAAATATTATATGTGTAGACGTTAATTTCTCTAGTTTGGCCACTTTGGTGACTAACAAACTATATTGCACTAAGTACACACATATTATTTATTATTTAATATAGCGACTACTTTAATTTATTACGCAATTTAAAGTAAAACATAATTTACGTGCACAAATTGTTCAAAACAAGAAGAAATAATTGGCAGGAAATTCTTCAGAAGAATAGTGCACTCATGCACATGACTTTTTTTGACCAATTTTCAATTATAAATTAGGAGTAGTTATTATTTATTTATTTAATTAAGGGCTAAAAGATCACTTAGACTTTTATGTCTTAAACCAAAATTCTCCACGTACAAAAGCTTGAGAGACGGTAATGTTGACATTGTCGTGTCAATATTTTAATTCTATTACATGATAATTATTTTCATATATATGTAGGATTATCCGTTCAAACAATCCAGGTTCTGATGCCACATGTAAGATTAAATACTTTAATACATATCAAGATCTTGAATACGATAATCTTACATAGAGATCATTAGGGGAACATACCTGATGCGGAAGACATCATCACATAGAGAAGCGGAAGTGTTAGTCGTAAATTGGTTTCTACCTCCTTGTCCTAACTTTATGTTACCACAAACGTCAGCGATAAAATTATTGTAGAGAATATGTGATAACCCTAATGGGTGGAGGGAGGACCAATTAATAGAGGTTATGACTTAATATGGCATGTTCATCAAGTAACCAACGTACGGACGAGATCTATTCCTTATTAAATATTATTTATGATATTGTAACAGCCCGTAATACGCATATGCTTGTTATATTCTTGTGATACTTGACATAGACTTATAGTATAGGTGAGGGACCATGATTCTTATATGATTAGTGTTGGTTTGAACTAGCTCGGAAGGTGATGTGATGCCTTGCACGTTTCAGCATGTGTACTGCAAGTGTTATCCAACGGAAGTATTTAAAGAGACAGTAAGGTGGTAATTGGGCTTAAAGTTGAAAGTTAAAGGCTAAGTTAAAGCAAAAGGGATTAATACTTTAAAAATGGATTAAAATAAGTGAGATGCTTGCTTGACTTAACTAAGCTAGCAGGTTACAAGTAGGTGCATCACCTACTTTGACTTATTGACCAGTCCAAAGGACCAAGTAGGTGCATCACCTACTTGAGATATATGGATCTAGTTTAAAAGGCCAAGGTTTATGGATCAGATTTGGGCCTATGCTAATGGACTCACTTGAGGACCAAACTAAGTTAAAAAAAAAGGAAAATGAAATTTAAGCCCAGCAGCCAAATCTGTCAAGGCCCAATATTTAAGCCCAAGTGAAAACAAGTAGGTGCATCACCTAGTTTGACCTTTTGAGCTACTTGATGTACATAAGTAGGTGCATCACCTACTTGACCAATTAGTGGTTGAAAATGAAGCTTTCTAGAGGATATTCTTAAAGGTGAAGAAAGATTAATATAAAGATATATTGGCTGCTATTCTCACTCATTTTAACACACATTATTGAGGATTAACTCCAGCTCTCTCTCTCTTTTCTCTTAAGTATTAAAACAGCAGCCTTAATGTTCTTCTAGGGCTCTTGAAGAAACCCTCATCTCTGCAAGACAAGGTAAGTGAAAAACTTATGGATTTAGCTTAATTCTCCCATGTATGATTAGGAAAATATGTTATTCATGCTCAAGTATAAGTATAAAGGCATAATATTTCCAGAAGCTACTGCTCACTTCCTTGGTTATTATGATACTTTTCTCTTCTTCTGTGGTTTAAGTGTGAAGGGAAGTTGAAGTTCTAAAGGAATTCAAGTTATAACGAGAAGTTGCAGAAATTGAGGTAAGGTGACTGCTCCATTTTCTTCCTCCTTATGTCTGAGTTTGAGTGAGGAGTTATGGGTGTGTTGTCATAAAGAACTCAAGGGGGTGGTGAGTTCAATAATTGGTTGTATGATAAAGAATATTTGAGGCTGTTTTATGTGTATTGTTGTTGGTGCAGTTTGGATAATCTTGGAAAAGGATAAATAATGTATGTATTGGGCAGAGAAAGAGGGTGTGGTGATACACATTACTTTAAGGGCTATATGGGCTCATTATCCGTCAAAGTTAGCTACTGTTTTACAAGTCTCACGGTGTGATAACTGCTAATTTAAATTTATCATGACTTATATTGTAGATTAAAACCTGAAAGGGGAGGCTGAATTGTGATAGTTGTATTTGTCAGAGGATAAGGTATGTAAGGCTATTCGATTCGATATTCTTCGGCATGAAATCTGATACTTGCGATTAATATCAATAAGTGAATTTCTAAGTTCTATTCCTAGTAAAGGAAACATAGTGGCAGCGTACGATCTCCAAATAGCTGACAATATTTTCCCCTCTCCTTAGTGTATATAATTACTTCACTATATGTTCACTACTCTATACTTGTGTAATTATCCTCCTATGTGCTGGTATAGAAATGGTATTTGCAAAAGCAAGTTTGGTGAATCCTCCTCTTAGTCAGTTGAAATCAATCGTGTCATTTAAGCTCACAAGTAATGCATTGATGTTACATAGCTCCTTATGTCATTGTTACTGCCTTGAAGTATTATTATCATGTCTTCTACTACTGGTCCATAGTTCCAAATATCAAAAATGATTATGACCATCAAAACAACAATCTCAAAGATAAAAGAATCTAAGTAAAGCAATTTGTATAATTAAGGGTGGCAGCTCAGGGGGGAATGCCTAGCATGGGCCGATCCCAATTGGTATAGAAGGGTGGCAGCTCAGGGGCAAAAGCCTAGCATGGGACGATCCCAATTTGTGTAATTATGAGGACCGCATCCCAGGGGCTAAAATGCCTAGCATGGGTCATCCTCTTCTACCACTGATCAGCTGGTCATTCGTATTACATGCCTTATAAAGATCACAACACACAAAAAGGTAAAGAAAAGAATGTAACATATATGATCCCACAAGAGTTTACAAAGGTGGTATTCTGTTCTGATTTATGCACACATATATTGATACTTGGTTTCATTCGTACTCCTATTTTATATATGTTATTGCCTTACATATTTAGTACATTTTCTCGTACTAACGTCCCTCGCGGGGGACGCTGCATTTCATGTTGCAGGCACATGTACTTCAGCTAGTAGACCTCCTCAGTAGGAGCACACGACACTCGGGTGCTTTTGGTGAGCTCCAGATTGATTCAGAGCTTTACTAAGTCCTTGGTAGATTCATTTTGGTATTGTATCGTAGTTAAGAGTAAGGCGGGGTCTTTCCCGACCTACTATAAGGTTTTCTATATTTTAGAGGCTTTGTAGACTTATGTATATGGTTCAGTTGCATCTTAACAAGTGGAGGCCTCTACGGCCAAGGCTTGTATATAAGTTTTGGGTCTACAGATGTTGGTTCGTATCGCTAAATCCTATGTGAGCTTGTCACAAGATTTTCATAGTTATATGCATAGTAAGCACAAGTTACATGTTGGTTCTCTCGGGCCTTTAGGGCATCGAGTGCCTGTCCATCTTAATGGGATTTGAGGCGTGACAAAAGTGGTATCAGAGCAGGTCATCCTAGGGAGTCTACAAAGTCGTGTCTCTGTAGAGTCTTGCTTATGGATGTGTTGTGCACCACATTTATAAACATGAGGCTACGGGACATGTAGGAGTTTTCTCCTTTGTTTCATCTCTTAGATCGTGCGATAGAACTAGTGTTGTAGGCGAATCATATCTAATTTCTAAATTGTTTTATTATAGCAAGGATGCCGATTACGAGAAGGAGTACAAGTACTGGTAAGTGAGTAGATGTGGCTGCCCAAGAAGGGACCAGCCAACCTCCACCTAGTCAAGCAGTTCAAGGTGAGGCTCAAGATGAGTCTCTATCACAGACTTCCCCGACCCCTCCATCTTCAGAAGTTCTAAGGAGGGAAATTGCACCTCAAGAACCCCCTATTAATGCTACCGAGCAAGATTTGAGGAATGCAGTCCAATTATTGACTCGTATAGTTGTTGCGTGGCCAAAGGCAAGAAGGTCCAGTTGTAGGTACTAGTGGTGTATATAGAGCGGCTGGCACGCGCATACGTGATTTCCTTAATTTGGACCCTCCATCATTCACCGGGTCAGATCCTAATGAAGATCCAGAAGACTTTATTGATCAGATCCAACACACTTTCGATGTTATGCATGTAAGTGGTAAAGAAGCGCTCGAGCTAGCAACATATAGATTAAAGGGTGTGACTATATTGTGGCATGAAGCTTGGAAGAAATTTAGGGGAACAGATGCACCTTCAACTACATGGAAAGAGTTCAAGAAGGAATTCCTTGACCATTACCTGCTATTGGAGATCCGAGAGGCCCGTGCGGATCAGTTCTTAAATCTCCACCAAGGAAGTATGAGCGTGAGAGAGTACAGTCTCAAATTTAATTCCTTGGCCAAGTATGCTCCTAATGTAGTAGCTACTATGGGGGATAGAGTTCAACGATATGTCGATAGATTAGATTCATATCTGGTTAGAGACTGTACCATTACTTCGTTGAATAAAGATATGGATATAGCAAGGATGGAAGCTTTTGCGCTAAAGTTGGAGGATCAAAGGCAAAGAAGAAGGACACAAGAGTCAGAAACAGGGCATTCTAAGAGGGACAGATCTATAGGGCAGTTTACACCATCCCAAGGTGAGTTTAGGCCTCAGTTCTTTAATAGGCCGCCTAGGCCACCATCTTCCTACTCTACAACTAGTGCCCCACCTTAGTTTCAAGAGTCTAGGGGCAATCAGTTTGGGCAAAGAGGTGAAAGCCAAGGTTCACGAACAGCGGGGTACCAAGAGCAGGGAAGTGTGAGCAAATTTAGACCTCCTCGACAATCTTGTAAGCAATGTGGAAGAAATCATTTAGGTGCATGTCGGTTTAGGACAAATGTTTGTTTTTGGTGTGGTACACCAGATCATATGATGAGAAATTGCCCTCATAGGGTGTGGGTGGTGTGGCACAACCTACTAGATTAGTTGATGCATCCTTATCATCAGCACCTTCTTTAGGTAGGGGACATATGACTACTGGTCGTGGTAGGGAGCTAGGGGAGCAGCTAGTTCTAGTGGAGTTCAGAATCGCATATATGCTCTCGGGGATCGACAAAATTTGGAAGCCTCACTGGATGTGGTTACAGGTACATTGTCCATCTTTTCATATATTGTATATGTATTAATTGATCCGGGGGTCTACACTATCATATGTTACTCCATTGATTGCTAAAAAGTTCAAAAGAACACCAAAATTATTAGTGAAGCCATTTGAAGTGTCTACACCGATTGGCGAGTCTATTATAGCTAGAAGGGTTTATGGTAATTACATTGTAACTGTTGGTGATCGTGATACATTGGCTGACCTTGTTGAACTAGAAATGGTGGATTTTGATGTTATAATGAGTATGGATTGGTTAGCTTCTTGTTATGCCACGGTAGATTGCCGAACTAAGATGCTGCATTTCCATTTTCCAAAAGAGGCCGTCCTTAAATGGAAAGGTAATATTGGGACACCAAGAGGTAAATTTATTTCGTATCTTAAGGCAAAGAAGATGATGTCCAAAGGATACATATGTCATTTAGTGAGAGTGAAAAATATGGATGCGGAGCCACCAACTCTTCAATCCATTCCAGTGGTAAATGAATTTCTCGATGTATTTCCTGAAGATCTTCCGGGTTTGCCTCCAGATTGAGAAGTAGAGTTTGGTATTGATGTGATTCCAGATACTCAACCTATATTCATCCCTCCATATAGAATGGCCCCGGCAGAATTACGGGAGTTGAAGGAGCAATTAAAGGACTTATTAGAAAAAGGATTCATAAGGCATAGTATGTCCCCATAGGGAGCACTAGTTTTATTTGTACGCAAGAAAGATGGCTCGTTAAGAATGTGTATCGACTACCGGCAGTTGAATAAGGTAACGATTAAGAACAAATATCCCCTCCCTAGAATTGATGATTTGTTTGATCAGTTACAAGGTGCTAGGTGTTTTTCAAAAATCGATCTGAGGTCGAGTTATCACCAAGTGAGGGTCAAAGACAAAGATATACCCAAGACAGCTTTCTGAACACGGTATGGTCATTTTGAGTTTTTAGTCATGTCATTTGGGCTAACGAATGCAACAACAGTTTTTATGGATTTGATGAACAGGGTGTTCAAACCATTTTTAAATGTGTTCGTAATAGTATTCATAGATGACATTTTGGTGTATTCAATATCGGAAAAGGACCATGCTAATCACCGGTGGCAGGTTTAACAAATTCTTCGTAATCGTAGGTTGTATGCAAAGTTCACTAAATGTGAGTTCTGGTTAAAATTTGTGGTATTCTTAGGTCATATTGTATCCGATGAAGGAATAAGGGTTGATAACCAGAAAATAGAAGCCGCGAAAAACTGGCCAAGACCTACAACGCCTACGGAGATCCGTAGTTTCCTTGGATTAGCAGGTTATTACAGAAGGTTCGTTGAAGGATTTTCTTCCATTGTTGCACCCTTAACAAAGCTAACACACAAAGAAATCAAGTTTCAGTGGAGTGATAAATGTGAAAGAAGCTTCCAAGAGCTGAGGAATAAATTAACTTCTACACCTGTATTGGTATGTCCAGAAGGAACAGAAGGGTATGCAGTGTATTGTGATGCTTCGGGAGTGGGCCTAGGATGTTTATTGATGCAGCATGGTAAAGTTATAGCTTACGGCTCAAGGCAGCTGCGGCCACATGAGAAAAATTATCCAACTCATGATCTAGACCTAGCAGTAGTTGTATTTGCTTTGAAGATATGGCGCCACTACTTGTATGGAGTTCATGTTGAAATATACACTGATCACAATATATCTTTAAGCAAAAGGACCTAAATCTGAGGCAGCGAAGATGGCTGGAGCTGTTAAAAGATTATGACATTGATATCTTGTATCATCTCGGGAAAGCAAATGTAGTAGCTGATGCGTTAAGTCGTAAAATAATGGCAAGCACTTACGGGCAGTCTATGGAAAGACAAGGAATAACTAAGGATCTATGTCAACTAGCTAGCTTGGGGGTTTGCCTTCTTGAATCTCCAGACGAAGGGGTTATTGTGCAAAATGCGGCAGAATCCTCATTAGTAGTGGAAGTGAAAGAGAAGCAGTACACTGATCCTATTCTATTAAAACTTAAGTAGAATGTACAACAGGGTATGACAAAGGCATTTGAGCTTATGCAAGAGGGAGTACTTCGGTGTCAAAACAGATTGTGTGTACCTAATGTAGATGAATTAAGAAAGAGGATTATGATGGAAGCGCATCATTCGAGATATTATGTCCATTCGGGGTCAACTAAAATGTATCATGACTTGAAATAAATGTATTGGTGGGGGGGACATGAAGAAGAACATTGCGGAATTCGTGGCTCAATGTCCAAATTGTCAACAAGTAAAAGTAGAGCACCAAAAGCCCGGAGGTTATATGCAGTGTATAGAACTTCCAATTTGGAAGTGGGACATGATAAACATGGATTTTGTCACTGGTTTGCCTCGTTCATTTCGAAAGTTTGATTCTATATGGGTAATTGTTGATAGACTGACCAAATCAGCGCACTTCTTGCCGGTCAAGACTACTTATACAGTTGAAGAATATGCGAGGTTATATATTAAAGAGATAGTTCATCTACATGGAGTGTCAATCTCTATTATATCGGATAGAGGAGCTTAATTCATTGAATTTTTTTGGAATTCATTTCAGAAGAGTTTAGGAACACGAGTGAATTTAAGTACAACCTTTCATCCTCAAACAGACGGTCAGGCAAAGCGTACAATTCAAACACTTGAGGATATGTTGCGAGCTTGTATATTGGACTTCAAAGGTAGTTGGGATGATCATTTGCCATTGATCGAGTTTGCATACAACAACAGCTACCATTCAAGTATTCAAATGGCACCTTATGAAGCTTTATATGGCAGAAAATGTAGATCCCCAATTGGATAGTTCGAAAAAGGTGAAACCGCCTTATTTGGGCCAGATCTTGTTCATCAAGCTATGGAAAAGGTCAAAGTGATACAACAGCGGCTAGAAACAACTCAAAGTCGACATAAATCATATGAGGATGTTAGAAGGAGAGTACTAGAATTTTCTATAGGGGATTGGGTGTTCTTGAAGGTGTCACCAATGAAAGGGGTAATGAGGTTTGGTAGAAAGGGAAAGTTGAGTCCACGCTATATAGGGCCATATAAGGTTATCCGAAGAATTGGCCAAGTTGCGTATGAGTTAGAGTTACCTCAAGAGCTTTCGACCGTTCATCCAGTGTTTCATGTCTCAATGCTTCAAAAATGCGTAGGTGACCCATCTCGTATTACTCCTACTGAAGATGTACAAGTTACGAGAGATCTCACTTATGAAGACATTGCTATTCTGGATCGACAAATTAGGAAGTTAAGAAATAAAGAAGTAGCTTCTGTAAAAATATTATGGAGGAACCAACAGGTAGAAGAAGTTACATGGGAAGCGGAAGAAGCAATGAAATTGAAGTATCCTCATCTCTTTCATATCGATGAGAAGAATGAAGATGCGTAGTTGAGGCGTTGACAAGTAAGTATAAGTCTATATGTATTATGTGATTATTAGTAGTACTAACTTAGGCTTGAACCTATTTGGGTCGGATAACCATGCTAACATTCGAGGATAAATGTTTTAAGTGGGGAAGGATGTAATAGCCCGTAATACGCATATGCTTGTTATATTGTTGTGATACTTGACATAGCCTTATAGTATAGGTGAGGGACCATGATTCTTATATGATTAGTGTTGGTTTGAACTAGCTCGGAAGGTGATGTGATGCCTTGCACGTTTCAGCATGTGTACTGCAAGTTAACTCCAACGGGAGTATTTAAATAGACAGTAAGGTGGTAATTGGGCTTAAAGTTGAAAGTTAAGTGCTAAGTTAAAGCAAAAGGGTTTAATACTTAGAAAATGGATTAAAATAAGTGAGCTGCTTGCTTGACTTAACTAAGCTAGCAGGTGACAAGTAGGTGCATCATCTACTTGAGCTATATGGATCTAGTTTAAAAGGCCAAGGTTTATGGATCAGATTTGGGCCTATGTTAATGGGCTCACTTGAGGCCCAAACCAAGTTAAAAAAAAGGAAAATGAAATTTAAGCTCAGCAGTCAAATCTGTCGAGGTGCAATATTTAAGCCCAAGTGAAAACAAGTAGGTGCATCACCTAGTTTGACCTTTGGAGATGCTTGATGTACATAAGCAGGTGCATCACCTACTTGACCAATTAGTGGCTGAAAATGAAGCATTCTTGAGGATATTCTTAAAGGTGAAGAAAGCTCAATATAAAGATATATTGGCTGCTATTCTCACTCATTTTAACACACATTATTGAAGATTAACTCCAGCTCTCTCTTTCTTTTCTCTTAAGTATTAAAACACCAGCCTTAAAGTTCTTCTATGGCTCTTGAAGAAACCCTCATCTCTGCAAGACAAGGTAAGTGAAAACACTTATGGATTTAGCTTAATTCTCCCATGGATGATTAGGAAAATATGTTATTCATGCTCAAGTATAAGTATAAAGGCATAATATTTCCAGAAGTTGCTTCTCACTTCCTTGGTTATTAAGATACTTTTCTCTTCTTCTTTGGTTTAAGTGTAAAGGGAAGTTGAAGTTCTAGAGAAATTCAAGTTATAAGGAGAAGTTGCAGAAATTGAGGTAAGGTGACTGCTCCATTTTCTTCCTCCTTATGTATGAGTTTGAGTGAGGAATTATGGGTGTGCTGTCATAAAGAACTCAAGGGGGTGGTGAGTTCAATAATTGGTTGTATGATAAAGAATATTTGAGGCTATTTTATGTGTATTTTTGTTGGTGCAGTTTGGGTAATCTTGGAAAAGGATACATAATGTATGTATTGGGCAGAGAAGGAGAGTGTGGTGATACACATTATTTTAAGGGCTATATGGGCTCATTATCCGTCAACGTTAGCTACTATTTTACGAGGCTCACGGTGTGATATCTGCTAATTTAAATTTATCATGACTTATATTATAGATTAAAACCTGAAAGGGGAGGCTGAATCGTGATAGTTGTATTGGTCAGAGGATAAGGTATGTAAGGCTATTCGATTCAATATTCTTCGGCATGAAATCTGATACTTGCGATTAATATCAATAAGTGAATTTTTAAGTTCTATTCCTAGTAAAGGAAACATATTGGCAGCGTACAATCTCCAAATAGCTGACAATATTTCCCCCTCTCCTTAGTGTATATAATTACTTCACTATATGTTCACTACTCTATACTTGTGTAATTATCCTCCTATGTGCTGGTATAGAAATGGTATTTGCAAAAGCAAGTTTGATGAATCCTTTTCTTAGTCAATTGAAGTCAATCATGTCATTTAAGCTCACAAGTAATGCATTGATGTTACATAGCTCCTTATGTCATTGTTACTGCCTTGAAGTATTATTATCATGTCTTCTACTACTGGTCCATAGTTCCAAATATCAAAAATAATTATGACCATCAAAACAACAATCTCAAAGATAAAAGAATCTAAGTAAAGCAATTTGTATAATTAAGGGTGGCAGCTCAGGGGCGAATGCCTAGCATGGGCCGATCCCAATTGGTATAGAAGGTTGGCAGCTCAGGGGCAAAAGCCTAGCATGGGCCGATCCCAATTTGTGTAATTATGAGGACCGCATCCCAGGGGCTAAAATGCCTAGCATGGGTCATCCTCTTCTACCACTGATCAGCTGGTCATTCGTATCACATGCCTTATAAAGATCATAACACACAGAAAGGTAAAGACAAGAATGTAACATACATGATCCCACAAGAGTTAGCAAAGGTGGTCTTCTGTTTTGATTTATCTACACATATATTGATACTTGGTTTCATTCGAACTCTTATTTTATATATGTTATTGCCTTACATATTCAGTACATTTTCTCGTACTGACGTCCTTCGCGGGGGACGTTCCATTTCATGCTGCAGGCACATGTACTTCAGCTAGTAGACCTCCTCAGTAGGAGCACACGACACTCATATGCTTTTGGTGAGCTCCAGATTGATTCAGAGCTTTACCTTTCCTTGGTAGATTTATTTTGGTATTGTATCGTAGTTAAGAGTAAGGCGGGATCTTTCCCGACCTACTCTAAGGTTTTCTATCTTTTAGAGGCTTTGTAGACTTATGTATATGGTTCAGTTGCATCTTAAAAATTTGTGGCCTCTACGGCCAAGTCTTGTATATAAGTTTTGGGTCTACATGTGTTGGTTCGTATCGCTGCATCCTATGTGAGCTTGTCACAAGATTGTCATAGTTATATGCCTAGTAAGCACAGGTTACATGTTGGTTCTCTCGGGCCTTTAGGGCATCGAGATCCAGTCCGTCTTAATGGGATTTGAGGCGTGACAGATGTTACTTGGGTTACAAGTAAACTTGGGCCATAAGTAAGAAATAATTAATAATAATTAATAATAATTCTTACATACTCTTCATGGGTGCATAATTATTTATATCGTAATTTATATTAGTTTCTCAAGATGGATAAACCTATACACATAATTTTTTTTGAAGTTAACAAATGCATGTGCACTGGGTTAGTCCGCCTCTGCCTGTACTAATACTACTGTTGGAAGGTCTATGCATAATTTATCATTTCTTCTTTTTACCTTAAACTTCATCAGTCCATTTTTTTATATGTTCGAATATAATAAAGCTATCTAACTAAATGATACCTCTAGCTAGTCGCTCGATTTTTTAAACATTTTTTGTAGGCAATAATTTCTTGGTACACTCTAATTTTTAAATCATAGAATATGGTTTTAATTTAGCTTAGTAAATACATCATAAATATATTACAGTAATACCGTCACCTAACAAAAATAGTATGATAAGTGTATTTATTGGTGAAAACACAGTCCCTTAATCAGATGTATACACAAAATAAAATGACAAATATATTACTCCCTTCATTTCAATTTATCTAATGTAGTTTTGTTATGTGTCCTCAAGGGACTCTGTCTAAAAACTATTTTTAAGGTATATGAAAAGACTTTGCAATGTCTAAAGATTATATACAATTTAAATGGCTTTTTAAATAGACACATTTGTGGACTTCTTGTCAAATACTTCCCTTGTCCCTAATTACTTGTTCAAATTTCCTTTTCTAGTTGTCCTTACTATTTGTCTATTTTTACAAATCAAAAAATGATAAATTTCTTTTTACCTATTATACCCTCAATTAATTACTTTGAAAAAGATAGAACTTCTTGAAAATTTTAAGTTTTTAGTTTATCCACTTCATAATTAATAGGAGTAAAATGGTAAACTCACTATGTCAATGATTGTTTTCTTAATAGGTGTGTCAATTCAAAAGGTGACAAATAATTAGGGATAGAGGGAGTAAATGAAATCCAACATAAATAAAACAGTGATAGTGTCACAACTTAGGACAATATAATTAGGAGGAACTTTCACATATAGCCACTTAAAAATAGCCTAATTACGTTCTATATCTATAGTTTGCTAATTATGATTCGTAGCTACATGTTATAGGGAGGATAGTGGCGAGTGAGACTGGGAGAGGGAGGAGAGAGGGCACAGAGTAGGAGAGAGGTGAATTGTATATGTATATTGGTTAGATAATTGTATATTATACATATGTATTGGTATATTCTGGCAAGAGAGATTGGGAGGGAGGAGAGTTGGAGCGAGATTGGTAGAGGGAGGAGAGAGGCGAGCGAGAGAGGACAATAATTTGTATAATCCGCATGTACGTTTGTATAATTCGTGTATTTTTGTTTAATTGAGTAATATAAACTCTGAAATTATACAAATATAATAAAACTCGAAATAAAGAGTTGATACAAATATAAACATATGAACTAAAACCAATTATACAAAATATATTATACAAATTACATTATATAAATTATATTATACAAAATTCGAAAACTACATGTTTATACAAACTTTAAAAATTTATATACAAAAAGATTGAATGTATATGATGACCAAAATGAAAAACCAAAGGAAATCATCATCATATACAAATACAAACCATCATATACAAATACAAATCAAACAAAGAATTGTTAGTTGCGAATTATACAAATGTGACGAATTATACATATACAAACGTGACTAATTATACAAACTCGAAGTCAGCCCACGTAATTACTGGTTAATGTTAGTCGCGAGTGATAGTTATAGCAAACTATAACTATGATGAGTAATTAAATAGTATAAGTTTGTTTAACCACGTAGCTTTCCCTATAATTTGTAAATTAGATTAACTTGGAGACAAATTTTTTCTTCATATGATATAGTTAGCACTTTGAAGTTTAATTTGCTAGAAATGATGAAGTAAAGTACACATGTAAGTTGGTTCGTACACCAAATATTAAATGATAAAAGAATGAAAAAATTCAATTAGTTTCTCGGCCAGTAGTGGACAATATCCAAGGGGTATAGTAGTATAAAAGGAATAAATTTAACTAGTATACGTGATCTAGAGTATGTTTGAATTGATTTATTTCAAGTGATTATAAGTCCAAATAATTTTAAGCATTTTAAAAGTGTTTGAATAAATTTAAAAAATGTTTATAAATATTTGATTTTAAGCTAAAATAATAAAATAATTCCAAAGTCAAAAATAAATTTAAACAACTTCATAGTATAGAAGAAAATTGGGAAATTTCAAAATGTATAGCACAACTTAAAATAAGTCATAACTGAATAAACAATATCAATATTATATTTGGGGAAAACATTATACATAATATATTAACTTTATATAAAATGGTATAATAGTGTATGAAAAGTTTTCATAAAGAAATATGGGCTTAAACCATGTAGCAAACTCAAAAAATTGGCTACATAACGTAAATATTTTCTCCTAATTAATATACATAGAGCGTAAATTTTTTCCATTTTTGACACTACGGAGTAAGATGATACTCCATCGAGAAGTGTTCTCTTTAGTGTCAAAAAGGAATTTAAGAGAAATGATAATCTATTAGATATATACAATATAATTTTTAACGAATAAACTTTTTTTAATACCACAATATACACATTGTTTGCTCAAAAATATAAGAGGGTGTTGGATTAGCTTGTTTGTAGTTGCTTTCGACTTTGAAACACCTTTTTTTTTTAGAGGTGTTTGAAAAAGTTAAAGTAGGACAAAAACCAAAAATAGAGTATCTCCTTTTATGATTTTTAGTTTTTAACTTATAAGGAAGTGTTTATATTGACTTTGTTGAAAGTAACTTATAAGCTAAAAGTCATAAGTTGGTAATATCCAACTTTTCATTTAAATTATTTTTATACTTTTTTGACCTAAAAATAGGTGCTTAAAAATATTTTTATCTTTTTTAATAACTCCAAAAATAAAAAGTATCTGAAAAATCAAAATTATTTAAAATAATTCCATCCAAATATTCTATAAATTATTTTTTATAAGCTTATTTAAACGAGAATAATAATTGTTAAGGGTGTTAATTGTAGGGTGGTTGGTGGAGTGTAAGAGTGTAAATAATTAAGAATGTTGTGAGATGTCTGATATTTCCATCATAAAAGCATGCATGCATACATGTTGAAAAATGAAAAGATTGTACTCTGGCAAAGGGTTATCGGGGAATCGTGGTACTCCACTGTATATGAGATTTCAACAGTGACAAATAAATATCATTCATATATAGTCATACAAATTTGATTCTATGAATTATCAGATTGACTCATCATTCAACTAAAACTCTTTAATTTACACCATAAAGTTGTACTCACAAAATCCAAACAACTCCCCATTATCTATACTACTTTCACCTTCATCAAAAGGTACTTCACTTAATTGGACACATAGGAAAAAGTTATTCGTAGGAACGGAAACAAACTATAAAGGTTTTTATTTTTTGGTATCAAGTTTCACTTTATACGCGCTCTCTTCATTTTTATTTGTCTATTTTAAATTTTATGCCTATTAAAATTTAACATTGATATTTTATTATAATATTTGTATTAATTAATGGTTAGTCTTAGATCTTAAGAAATAATTTGAAAATAAGTAATTAAGACTGAGGATTAAATTAATTTTTTTAATTCTTTTTTCTTGATATACTAAAAGTGACAAGTAAAAATAAAAATTATTTTTTTATTATACTAAACAAGTAATAATAAAAGGAGGGATCAATATTTTCTTCATTTAAAAGAACAAATAAGGAAAAGATTAACTCTTTGTGCTGTTGAAATACTTGGTTACATTACAAGTATATAATTACTTCGCTTAGAAGTTCCAAAAGCCGAAAAAGGTCCCACAATAATCATTTCAAAATTTTAAAATTTATGATCTAAAATAAAGTTTTAAATTTTTTATTTGATTATAAATTATCTTATTAAAAAAATAAAAATTTAATGTTGAATAATTTATAAATATAAACATGTGGCATATTTTTTTTGGACACATAAAAAAGTCACATAAATGAAAAAGTAAATATTCTTTAATAAGAGCATTGTTACATTGAATTTCACCGCGATGGACCATACAACACAGCCTCCTTAAGATTACGAATGATCATCTTAAAATATCCGAATATTAGAAATTTTGTAGTATTACATATATTAAAAACTTGAAAGATTGTTTCTTTGAGATATTAGCTTCTCAATATTGAATGTTTTTTCATAGATTAGTCAATTATCACTTTCTTTGTTATTTGGTACATGTGCAAGCAAATTATAAGGTACTCAATTTGATGGCCTATTATTCATTCTTTAACCAGTAGCAGCTAGCGTTCCTTGCTCTTCCATGTCATTGTCCATAAATACCCCCAAATATACCATAATAAATTTATCATGTGAAAAATATCAGCCCCGCGTATTCTCAAATGTTGTACCTTGATTATTCTAAAGAGCTAGTAAATTATAAAACGATCTCCTTAAGTTTTTAAGAACTTTTAAAATCATATTTTAAAAAAAAAAAATATTTGAAATACATTATTTTAAAAATAAAATAAAGAACAACTAAAGAATTATGAACAAACCAAGTCACATGTTTGTTATTCTGGAGGGCATCAGTTGAAAAAAAATATAGGAAATAAAAACAATTACAAGTAATTAGGAAAATCAAGAAAGGTTACAAATAACAATAGTTTTAATAATTAAAACTCCCCGACCTTTTTCTGTATTAACCATTAACAAAGAATAGAAAAGTAATAATTGAAACATTTAAACTTTTCTTAATAAAAAATGTGAAAAGGTTAAGAAGAAATATGTGAAATCTATATGTCTGTCGTGTTTGTCTCTCTCTCACTATCTCTCTCTCCCTCCCTCCCCTCCATCCATCCATCCATCCATCCATCTATCTATCTATCTACCATCCATCAATCCATCTATCTTAAAAGCATGAAATTCCTAACTTGAATGTTAAATTATTATAGTAATCTATTAGTATATATTTTATATTTTATATTATATTACATTTATTTAAATATTTATATTTATATTAGAAAATATTAAAAGCATACACCTTTTCACATTGAAGGGTTGAAACATTTCAAAGAGTTGTACATTTTAACAAGGTTGTGATTTTTTCAAAAAGTTGTCACTTCTCCGATGAGATGTGATCTTTTCAAACGGCTGTGACTTTTCAGAAGGGTTGCGACTATTCCAAAGAGTTATGACTTTTCCAAAAAATTGTGACTTTTCTTGAAGGGTTGTGACTTTTCTAAAGAGTTGTGACATCTTAGATGAATTGTGAGCTTTTGAAGGGTTGCGACTTTTCTAAAGAGTTGTGCATTTTCTAAAGAATTTTGTCTTTTCTGATAAGGCACAATAAACACATGTTCATACTACCTTTGCTGGCTATAAATGGAGGAGTTCCCTCCCCATCTCCTTCTTCTGAATTGTGACATTTTGAAGGGTTGTGACTTTTTTGAAGAGTTGTGTCTTTTCTGAAGAATTGCGCCTCTTCTGATAAGGCACAATACACACATGTTCATACTACCTTTGTTGGCTATAAATGAAGGAGTTTATTCTTCCTCTTCTTCTTCTCCTTCTTCTTCTTCTTCTTCTTCTTCTTCTTCTTCTTCTTCTTCCTCTTCTTCTTCCTCTTCTTCTTCTTCTTCTTCTTCTTCTTGCTGTTCTTCCTCTTCCTCTTGCTCTTCTTCCTCTTCCCCCTCCTCTTCCTCCTCCTCCTCCTCCTCTTCTTCTTCTACTTCTTCTTCTTCTTCCTCTTCCTCATCTTCCTCTTCCTCTTCCTCCTCCTCCTCCTCCTCTTCTTCTTCTTCTTCTACTTCTTCTTCTTCTTCCTATTCCTCCTCTTCCTCCTCCTCTTCCTCTTCCTCCTCCTCTTTATCTTCCTCCTCTTCTTCCTCTTCTTCTTCTTCTTCCTCTTCTTCCTCTTCCTCTTCCTCTTCTCCTCTTCCTCTTCCTCTTCCTCTTCTTCTTCTTCCTTTTCCTCTTCTTCTTCTTCCTCTCTTCCTCTTCTTCTTCTTCTTTTTCCTCGTCTTCCTCTTCTTCCTCTTCCACTTCCTCCTCCTATTCTTCCTCTTCCTCTTCTTCCTCCTCTTCTTCCTCATCTTACTCCTCCTCCTCCTCCTCTTCCTCTTCCTCTTCCTCTTCCTCCTCTTCTTCTTCGTCTTACTCCTCCTCTTCCTCTTCCTCTTCCTCTTCCTCCTCTTCCTCTTCCTCTTCCTCTTCGTCTTCCTCTTCTTCCACCTCTTCTTACTCCTCCTCCTCTTCTTCTTCCTCTTTATCTTCCTCTTCCTCTTTCTCCTCCTCCTCCTCCTCCTCTTCTTCTACTTCTTCTTCCTCTTCCTATTCCTCTTACTCTTCCTCTTCTTCTTCTTCTTCTTCTTCTTCTTCTTCTTCTTATTCTTCTTCTTCTTCTTCTTCTTCTTCTTCTTCTTCTTCTTCTTCTTCTTCTTCTTCTTCTTCTTATTCTTCTTCTTCCTCTTCCTCTCCTCCTCCTCCTCCTCCTCCTCCTCCTCCTCTTCTCCTTCTTCTCCTTCTCTTTCTCCTTCTCCTTCTCCTCCTTCTTCTTCCTCCCCTTCCTTCTCCTCCTCTTCTTCTTTTTAAAATACCAGTTTCATACATATTCTATGTTTAATTATATTATAATATAAAATATAATAAAAGAAGACACCTTTTCACATTGAATGATTGTGACTTTTCTAAAAGATTGTTGTGACTTTTCTAAAAGATTGTTGTGACTTTTTTGAAGGGTTGTTACTTTTTCAAAGTGTTGTGACTTTTCCAAAGAGTTGTGACTTTTCGAAGGATTTTGACTTTTCTAATAAAAGGTATAATAAGCACGTTTTCATAATACCCTTTGTTGGGTATAACATTGAAGGGTTCTCTCACATTTTTAAACTACAAATTTTCTAAGTTTTCCATTCTTCTTCTTCTTAACAACCAATTTAGTACATATTCTATATTTCATTCTATATTGTTTAAGCAACTTTATATAGACTATTGGTCTGATTTATTGATTATCTCAAAGAAGTTAGGTAACTACTATAATTCCAAAAGTCTTAGCCCCAATGCCACTAAATATTTCATACTATATTTTTCTTATATTAAGTATATTAAAAACATATATTTTTTCATGACCCAACTTCTCGAGTCATGATGACACCTACTAAAATCCATGAGTAGATAAGCCGACCCGTACCCAGAACAAGAAGTAGTGAGTACAAAGGTAAAACTAAACATAAAATAATGCTAACAATAAGCAAAGATGAAAAATGGGAAACAAACCAAATAATATATACAAAAGAATCCTCCTATAACGTAGAAGTCACGAGTAAAGAGTTGTCTAACGAGATAAATACAAGTCCCAAAATGACCACGACAAGCCATCTCAGAGGCAAAAGACAAGCTAACATAAGTACAAAAGGAGACGAGTTGATCCAGAACGCCAAGTGCTCACCGATATCCACAAACTGCAAAAGATGACACGAATGATCATTGCTGGTAGCTGGTACTAGGACATGCATCACTAAAGGATGCAGAGTGTAGCATAAGTACCAAAACAAGGTACTTAGTAGGCATCATAGACCAATAGAGCAAGAAATGTAAAAATAATGTAAAAAGATGGAATCTAGACAAAAATAGAGGGCAAAGTGGATATGAAAAAAGCATATGAGCGTACCGAAAGTAAATCTAAGTATATTTAAACTAAACCTAACTGGACCTGTCAAGACCCGAGCCTACACCTTGGACATGGCGGCACTCGAGAACCATTATTGGCCCCCAAGCGAACCCTCATCTTTACTGACTACGAGTGGAAGACTAACTAAAGCATACATAAGCATCAAATTGAAATAAACGTTTAAAAATATTTTACGAAATCTCAAAACTTTACTGAATATACAGAGTATGAAACATAAGTTTTAAATAAAATATCTGAAACTGAAAGACTCTCCAAAACTGTCTATCTATGAAGCCTATACTATACAAAGATGAGTGTTGGGACAAGACACATGATTCCTCAAGGGAACTACTACTAACAACTCATAAAAATGGAGTACTCCAGATGCAAAGAGGTCTTACTCAAAAGTTGACGAGCAGATGAAGTGATCTCAATGGACTTTTGTTGAGGATCCTAAGAACCAGTATCTGCATCATTAAAAGATGCAGGTCGAATGACATCAGTACATTGAATGTACAAGTATGTAATATAGCTGAGTTACAAATAACTGAAAGAAAGGACTGCAATATATAACAATGTACTCAAGCTGAATGTAAAGAAATGAAGGAGTTAAATCATAGAGCTTTACAAAATACTTTCTCATCTCTGAACTCAACATAATAAGTGATATATAAAAACACACTTTAACTATATTTGAAAGATTCTCTAACCGACAATATTCACTATGAGCTATGTGACGATACAACGTCTTGCCCACAATGCCAAAACTGTCTTATACCTTGCCAGGGTATAGAACACCTCAACTATGTGGATCCACTAAAATATGCCCGAAGGCACTTAGGATTCATCTAAAAACTATGATCTTGAACCCATTTAGGCATACATGGTTTATGAGGAATGTGAGTTGTCTGAACTCATCCATATATCGGTGCTCAATACTACTCCAATAATATATACTCATGCTCAATGTTTAAAAACATACTCTCCGTCTGGTTTGAGATAATTACTCAAACTATCCTCTTAAAAGATGTAACTTCTCTTGAAATATCTTTTGACTCATAACTCATTTAGAAATCAAAGTTTCTCTTTTATCAATATAAAAACTGATACCTTTGGGAATACTTAGTTCTCTTATACTCTTACTCAATTCATACTTGAAAACTCTTTCTAAAAAATATATCGAAATCATATTATCATATGATCATTGGTGACTCGGGAAGAAATACTGCATAAACATTGATGGCATAACTAGATACCATACTACTTAAACAATGATGGC
Source organism: Solanum piurae (assembly GCA_029582685.1). NCBI lineage: Eukaryota > Viridiplantae > Streptophyta > Magnoliopsida > Solanales > Solanaceae > Solanum > Solanum piurae. Next base: position 41,832 of record JAJOOO010000875.1, read on the forward strand.
ATACTCGATTGTCATACTAATCATGTTTTTAAAATTCTTTCTCAAATCTCATCTTTACTACCTCAAAAAACTCAGTTTAAAACTCAAGTGTTGGCTTTAAAAAAACTTCTCAAGATTTATAACTCAATTCATAGGGTTCATACAAAATTATGGACATGAACGGCTCAACTCAGGGATCTTAATAGCAATATGGAAACTCATTATTCATAACTCAAGAACTAAGAACTCAACGATACTACTCATCTAAAAAATACTCAATTCATAGTGTTCATGTTGAAATATAGACATGAATGAATCAACTCAAAAATATTAATACATGACATATAACAATTCAATAATTAGGAATATAATTTTAAAAAGAATCCAGAACTCAAGAATTCAAAACCAACTCATCTCAAATCTAGGAAAGAATCCTAGATTACTCTTTTACTCATTTGAAAGTAGATGTAGGGCGTGAGGACGAACTAGTCCAACACTATGATAGCATTACATACTTGAAAGAACAAGGTTCTTGAAGAATATTGAATAAGAAATTGATTAGAAGCCTTGAAACCCTAGCTTAAATGAGAACAATCAAGAAAATCTTTCTTGAGATTCTTGAATTAGTTTCTTGAAATTTTTATGGCCAAGAATTATGATTTTCATTAGTGATTCATAATTGTATGGATGAATTTGAGTTGGAAAGAATGGAATTCTTGGAGAAAGACTTACTTGAAGAAAATCTTGAAAAAGATTGAAATAATCTTGAATGGAGTCTTCTACTTTGATTTTTCCTTAGGGTTTTGCCTTAGGATTTGAGAGAGATAAGAATGATGGATTAAGAGATGAAAAGCTGATTGTTTTGGGTCTTTAATTAGTCAAGAAATTTTCTTAGGGTTTTCTTAGAGGTAAAAAGATAAAAACGGTCCTTTTTAATGCTTTTCTGTCGGCTAATTCGTCACTGCATTATATCAGGTTACTAAAATGGTCATAACTTTTTACTCAAAACTCCGATTGTTGTGAAATTGGTGGCGTTGGAAAGAATATTCAAATACCTTTAATATGACAGATTATGAGCCACGTAACTCTTTATATTCTAAGATATATGGTCATTTGAAGTTGACTCATGTAGAATCTTACATCAAAACTTAATCGATAAGGAAACTTTCAACTCAACTTTGTGCTACGAGTCTAATGACCTTAATTAATATAAAAAATCATTCCCACACTAAAGAATTTTCCCTTACACATATGGTCAATTTAAGAATAAGCCCGATACGACCTTACATGTAATGAAGAATAGTTCGGGTCTTAACTTAGAAATTTGTGGGGTGTTACAGGACCCCAGAAGCCCAAAAGGTACACTCGTACACAAGTTAAAATATAACTCGAAAGGACCCCCATAATCCCGACAGTATACCGAATAGCTAAGACAACAAGAATAAGATACTTAGAACCAAGTCCAAAAGAAGTCAACCGCTCCTCGACCCCAGTGATAGGATTTGGACCTCAAACCTAAAGTGGTAGAAGTTGTGCCTTGAACCCAAAATGATAGAATCTGGACCTCAAACCCAAGGTGATCGAATCTGGGCATCAAACCAAAGGTCTTAATCTCAAGCTGGAAATAAAGATCTCGAACCACAAAACGTCAGCCTCAAACTGGAAAATAATGGTGTGGAATCGTAAATAATGATCATGGAGGCGATTACCTATGATCTTCATGTATTGATGTGGAGGCGAATACCTACATTACACATTAATATTGATATGGAGGCGAATACCCATATCACCTTAATGTTGATCATGGAGGCGATTACCTATGATCTTTATGTGTTGATGTGGAGGCGAATACCTACATTACACATTAATATTGATATGGAGGCAAATACCCATATCACCTTAATGTTGATCATGGAGGCGATTACCTATGATCTTTATGTGTTGATGTGGAGGTGAATACCTACATTACACATTAATAATGATATGGAGGTGAATACCCATATCACCTTAATAATGATATATAGGCGAATACCTATATCACTTTAATAATGATATAGAGGCGAATACCTATATCACCTTAAAATGGACATGGAGGCGAATACCTATTATTCATTAACTTGTATGGCTTGTGGAGACTCCCCTTGTCTTTCTGATTTGTTAGTATGTGTGACAAGAGGTGATTACCCTTGTTTGTATGATTCCATGATATATGTGGCTTGAGGTGATTCCCCTTGTCTTTCATATTGAACTTAACATTTGTGCCTTGAGGTGACTCCCCCTTGCATTTATGAGTATACATGATCAGTTTGGCTAGTAGTTCTAGATAACTCTCCACTTCATGCATGACTAAGAGGTGATTACCATTGTCTTTATGATGTTAAGAGATGATGAACCTAAGGGTCTAGCTTAGCATGGGTAGGATTATGGGGTCTTGTTCATGCATGGTACAAGCTTGTCTTAAGGTGACTCATGAGATGTTGGCTCTTATATGATGTATGCTTATATAGGATTGTGCTATAGTTGACTTTCTTGACATGATATGATTGACTAAGGTGGTAGTTCCTTTGTCTTTATGACGTAAGCTATTGAGTAAGACCATAGGAGGGTGAGTATGACTAAGATGACTTCAAGGCTATGCTTAGTGTGAAGGGTAGTATGGGATGCCTTTCATGCATTGCACAAGTGTGTCTTGAGGTTAATTAGAAGTATGGTGCCCATATGGTAGAAAATCTTAAAGACTTAGACCATGTATATAGACTATGACTAAGATAACCAAAAAGGGATACTTGGCTTGGGTGGTATTATGGGATGCTATTCTTGCTTTGCACTTGTATGCTTTTGAGGTTACTTGAGAATGGTGCTATTATGGTATGGGTGACCAAGGGTCAATTATGTTTATATGATTAGGACTTATCTCCTATGCTCATTAATTATGTCTTATGCTGACTTATGTTTATATGATGCTTATGTTGGAGACCTTGCTTTGACTTTGATGATTATGTTATTATCTCTTATGTTTATGTCTTATGATGACTAACCATTTGAGATGCTCTTATGATGTTGTGCTAGCTTTCATACTAGGTACATTTTGTACTAACGTATATTTCCTACATTTTAATCAAATGTAGGGTTGGAGGCTAGAGTTCCACAGATAAGAATTGAAGAATTGGTGAGTCCTCATAGCTTCGAGGACGAACCCTTTATTTCCTTATGTCATTTCTTTATGTTCTTAGACTATTGTATGGGCTGTGTCCCAAGAGTTTATTCTAAAAGTTGTATTAGATGGTTGAGACAAAGAGTATAGAAAGACTTCCGCTTGTTGCTTTTATGAAATATGACTTTGATTGTAAATTTTTTAAATTATTCCGTATTTTCAATTATATTACCTATGTTATGATGCAAGGGCATGTATGAGACCCCTTCGGGGTCGAGTACGCCATGTTACGTCTAGGGGGTACCCCTGGATCGTGACAGAGGTACTCAGCAGAATGCTGTGAACAACCTGCCTAGGGTGGTGGATGAAAATCCAGGAATGGATGAAATAACTCCTCCCCACCGCTAACCACTACCTTCAAGGGGTTGAGCATATCAACCGGCTCATATGATGTTCGAAGAGGATTACTTAGATTTGAATGGAGCTGGAGCCACTGGAGAAATATTACCTGTACTACCTCCAGGTGTAAAATTTACTATCACCAGGACAATGATTAAATTGTTGAACTTGAAAGGTATGTTCAGAGGTGCAGCTGGTGATGATGTGAATCAGCATTTAATGAACTTTGTGGCTATATGCAAATCATAAGAAATTCTTGGGGTAAGGCAGACATCCATGAGGTTGAGGCTATTTCCATTCTCTCTCATTGGGAAGATAGCAAATTGGCTGAATGAGATGCCACATAATTCAATTAGAACTTGGAATGACCTGAAGGAAGCTTTCCTGGAACGATTCTATCCTGAATCGAAGGAATTGCAGATGAAAGACAAAATAAATGCACACAAGCAACTACCAGGGGAGGCAATGCATGTTACTTGGTGGAGATTCAACCAAAAGCTGAAAAGTGTCCAAACCATGGTCTCACTGAGAGACATTTGAAACATGCCTTTTATAGATCGCTTAATTATGTTACTAAGCATGTTGTTAATGCAGTTTGTGGTGGGTCATTCATGAGGAAGCCTTTTTCTGAAATCATGCAGCTAATGGATGAAGTGGCAAAGAATAATAAAGAATGGAACACCAGGGAGGCTGAAGTAAAAGATTTGGGAGTCACTTTTGGGCTATCAGCTGAACAAAGAAGAAGCGAGAAAGAAAGGGATCAGGATATGGCTCATATATGAACCTAGATGGATCTACTCACGAAGCATATCATGGCAGGTTTTGAGAAGGTGAATGTTGTAGGGACCCCAAATAGGTATGAGGATCAGGAAATCGATCTAGATGAAGAAGCCAAATACTTGGGCAACCAAGGAGGTTTCCGGAATTATAACTCGGGAAACCAAGGATATAATTCTGGAATTATTTTGCCTAATTTTACGTCTTGTTCTTTTTCTGTGTCTTTTACAGGTAAGTTCTATATTGTTTGCCAAATACCAGAAGTAAGGCAGACCCATTGATTCCTTAAGACTCGGAACTTCGGAAGACTATCCGTAATATGGTGAATGCATAGAAACTTGAGGCACAAAGGCAACGATTGGGACATGAAGCTGAGACCGTTGCAAGAGGTGATCAGCAGAATATTGTGAATAACCCGCCTAGGGTGGTGGATAAACATCCATGAGTGGATGAAATAGCTCCTCCCCACCGCCATCCACTAGCTCCAAGGGGTCGAACATAGCAACCAGCTCATATGATGCTTGAAGAGGATGACTTATATTTGGACGGAGCTAGAGCCACTAGAGAAATAGAATAACCTATACTACCTCCAGGTGTAAAATTTACTATCACCAGCACAATGATTCAATTGTTGAACTTGAAAGGTATGTTCAGAGGTGCAACTAGTGATGATCCGAATCAGCAATTAATGAACTTCGTGGCTATATGCAAATCATAGAAAATTCCTTGGATGAGTCAGACAACCATGAGGTTGAGGCTATTTCCATTCTCTCTCACTGGGGAGGCAACAAATTGGCTGAATGAGATGCCGATGATTCAATTAGACCCTAGAATGACTTGAAGGAAGCTTTCCTGGAATGATTCTATCCTGAATCGAAAGAGTTGTAGATGAAAAATGAAATAAGTGCACACAAGCAACTACTAGGGAAGGAAATGCATGATACTTGGTGGAGATTCAGCCAAAAGCTGAAAAAAGTGTCCTAACCATAGTCTCAATGAGAGACATTTGAAACAGACCTTTTTAGATTGCTTAATTATGTTACTAAGAATATTGTTAATGCAGTTTGTGGTGGGTCATTCATAAGGAAGCCTTTTGTTGAAATCATGCAGCTAATAAATGAAGTGGCAAAGAATAATAGAGCATGGAACACCAGGGAGGCTAAAGTAGAAGATCTGGGAGTCACTTTTGGCTATCAGCTGAACAAAGGAGAAGAGAGAAAGAAAGGGATCAGGATATGGCTTGCGAACCATGGATTTACTCACGAAGCATATCATGGCAGGTTCTGAGAGGTGAATGATGTAGGGACCCCAAACAGGTATGAGACATCGATCTAGATGAGGAAGCCAAATACTTGGGCAACCAAGAAGGTTTCCAGAATTATAACTCGGGAAACCAAGGATATAATTCTGAAAATGCATGTCGCAACTATTCCAGAGAAGGGCAATATGACAGGCCAGTAAATAGAGAGCACGGAAACTGGCTAAACAAAAATGGTTACATGAATGATCGCAGTGGTTTGTAGGTGCCCCTAGGTAATAGAGACCGTGCAAGTAGTAGCTCTAGCGGGTCCAAGCTGGAAGATATGTTTGCTAAGTTGCTCCATAAGGTTGAGTCAATTGATGTAGGGGTGATGGAGATGAGGGGTGATTTCTCCAGTATGAGTCAACTGGTAGACTCTTACACCACCTCCATCAAACAAATAGAGAACTAGTTGGGGCAACTTTCAGCATCACTAAACCAGAGGAAGAATGGTTTACTACCAATTGATACTATTCATAATCCCAAGAAGGATAGGCATTGCATAGTTATCGCCACCAGAAGTGATAAGATTCTCAATGAACCAATTTCTACAGGTACTGAGCATGAATAGGGCTTGGAGTGAACCGAAAGAGAGGTGGTTGAATCCGAACAGGTAGATGACGTGAAAGATACTCAACAAATAGAAAACCTGGCGAGAGCAAATGAAAAAGGGGTTGAGGTAACTATGCCTTTACAGCAGATACCAAGACCACCTCCTCCGTTCCCTCAAAGGCTTAAAAAGAAAGTTGGAGATGGGAAATTTTCTAAGTTCATAACCATGCTAAGACAGCTATCAGTGAACATCCCATTGGTGGAAGCTCTGGGGAAGACGCCAAGATATGTGAAGTTCATGAAGGACTTGGTCATGAAGAAAAGAGTTGTAAGTTTTGATTTAACTGACAATATTCATCATTCCAATCTATTGCCATAAGATCTCTGGTACAGAAGGAGGAGGATCCATGAGCATTCACTATACCGTGCACCATCAGATCATTTGAGTTTGCAAAGGCCCTGTGAGACTTAGGGGCTAGTATAAACCTGATGTCACTAGCCATCTACAAGCAACTTGGCTTAGGAGTTCCAAAACCCACAACGATGAGGTTGATGATGGCAGATAGATTAGTGAAGCAACATGTATGCATCTTATGTGACGTGCTTGTAAAGGTGGACAATTTCATCTTTTCAGCTGACTTCGTGATTCTAGATTGCGAAGTGGACTTTGAGGTTCCCATAATTTTGGAAGACCATTTCTGGCCACAAGACGAGCTTTGGTTGATGTTGAGAGTGGAGAACTGAAATTCAAACTCAACAATGAGGAGGTTAAGTTTAAAATTTGCAGGTCTATGAAGCAGCCTCAAGACATTAGTGTGGTGTGTGCAATAGAGGTCTTTGATGAAGAAGAGCTGGGAGTTGCCATTGATGAAAGGCTTGTTGTCAAAATATTAGCAACCATGATTATGAACTTTGAAGCAGACTATCGACATGACTATATGGAGACAGTGAATTCCTTACAGGGCATGGGAGAACATTCTTATGCTCCAAAGAAACTAGACTTGGATCTGAAAAATAGGCCAAGTCCTGTAGCAAAACTATCCATTGAGGACCTGCATGTGCTGGAACTAAAACAATTACCAAGTCACCTGAGGTATGTATTTTTGGGTACTAACAATACTTTACCTGTGATCTTGGCTGCAGATTGTATGATGAACATGTACAACCTGTGATTAAAGTGCTAATAAGATACAAAAGGGCAATTGGGTGGACCATTTCTGACATCATTGGGATACCTCCGGGTATCTGCACTCATAAGATCCAACTTGAGGAGGACTGCATCCTAAGTATACAACAGAGGTTAAATCCATCAATGCAAGAGGTGGTTAAAAAGAATATCATAAAGTGGTTGGATGCTGGGGTTGTGTACCCTATTTCTGACAGTCATTGGGTCAGCCCAGTTCAATGTGTGCCCACTGGATGGCGAGTTTGCAAGGATTACAGAAAGATGAACAAGTAGATCTTGAAGGACCACTTCCCAATGCTATTCCTGGACTAGATGCTTGAAGGTTGATTGGAAAAGGGTGGTAGTGTTACTTAGATGGATACTCTGGGTACAACCAGATATCAATTGCTCCTGAAGATCAATAAAAGACTACTTTTACATGTTTTTATGGCATCTTTGCATTCAAACGCATGTCATTTGGACTATGTAATGCACCACCAACTTTTCAGAGGTGTATGATGTCTATCTTCTCGGACATGGTAGAGGACACTCTGGATGTATTCATAGATGACTTTTCCGTGGTAGGTGACACTTTTGATGACTATTTGTTAAATCTTAGTAGGTCTTTACAGAGATGCGAGAAGGCCAATCTAGTGCTGAACTGGGAGAAATGTCATTTCATGGTCAAGGAAGGTATAGTCCTCGGTCACAAGGTGCCGCAAAAGGGATTAGAGGTAGACAAAGTTAAGATTGAGCTGATTGAAAAGTTGCCTCCACCTATTGGTCTGAAAGGTATTCGAAGCTTTTTAGGACATGCAGGATTTTATAAGTGATTCATTAAGGACTTCATGAAAAATTGCTCATCCCTTGTGCTTTTGGAGAAAGAGGTGAAATTTGCCTTTGAAGAGGCATGCCTAAAAACTTTTGAATGCTTGAAGAAGAAGTTGATTTCTCCCCAGTGATCATTGACCCAGATTGGGCTGAACCATTTACGGTAATTTGCGATGCTAGTGGTACAACTTTAGGAGTTGTGTTGGGGCAGAAGCGCAAAAATGATGTTCCATCCGATCTACTATGCTAGCAAGTCACTAAATGGAGCACAGCGCAACTACACAGTCACTCAGGAACTACTGGTTGTGGTATATGCCCTTGAGAAATTCAAGGCATACTTGTTGGGTACTAGGGTAATAGTCCATACAGATCATGCATCTCTGAGATATCTCATGGAAAAGAAAGATGCAAAGCCAAGATTGATTAGATGGGTGTTGCTGCTTCAGAAGTTTGACTTTGAAGTCAAGGATAAGAGAGGTTGTGAAAACCAGGTGGCTGATCACTTGACTAGGTTGGATGTTGAAAAGAAAGAGGAACTTGAGTTAGATATCAATGACTCTTTCCCAAATGAGCAGGTATTAGCTGCAACTCTTGATCTTATTCCTTGGTTTGCTGCATTGCTAACTTTCTTGTTAGTGATTTGATGCCTAAGGGGCTGACATTTCAGCAAAGAAAGAGGTTCCTACATGATGTGGGTAAGTATTTTTGGGATGACCCCTATTTGTACACGATGTGTGCTAATAATATCATCAGGTGATGCATCCCCTAGAATGAGATGCTACATATTTTAGAGGCATGTTACTCCTCTCCAGTGGGTGGCCATCATTTCAGCAACGAAAGAGGTTCGTACTTCAGAGTGGGTACTACTGGCCTACAATTCATCAGGATGCAATGTATATAGTGAAGATATGTAATGTATGCCAGCGGCAAGGAGCCATCTCTCGTTGCCACGAACTACCGATGACACCCATTCTGGAGGTAGAGTTGTTTGATGTGTGGGGAGTTGATTTCATGGGCCCAATTGTGAGCTCTTATGGGCAAAAGTACATACTTGTGGCAGTGGACTATGTTTCCAAATAGGTGGAGGCTGTTGCTCTGCTTGAAAATGATGGTAAAAACATCACTGGGTTCCTAAAGAAGAACATTTTGTCACAGTTTGGTACATCTAGAGCCATTATTAGCGATTGAGGGTCCCATTTCTGCAACAAAGTATTCAGTGCACTTCTGGTTACATATGGAGTTAACAGAACAAGGTGGAAATACCCTATCACCCTCAGACAAGTGGCCAAGTGGAAGTGTCAAATAGGGAAATCAAGGCGATTTTGGCCAAGACAATGAATGCCAACTGGACAGATTGGGCAAGAAAGTATGATGATGCTCTATGGGCATATCAGACAGCTTTCAAGACACCTATTGGACATCCTCATGTTAGTTGGTGTTTGGAAATGCATGTCATTTGCCGGTTGAACTTGAAGCATAAGGCACTCTAGGCATTAAAGAAGTTGAATCTTAGATGGAGTGAAAGAGCAAATTTGAGACTAGACCAGATCAATGAGATGGATGAGTTCCGTCTAAGAGCTTATGAGAGGTCAGCACTGTATAAGGGAAGAATGAAGTTGTATCATGACAAGCATATTGAAAAAAAGACCTTCAATCCTGGTGACTTGGTGTTGCTTTTCAACTCAAGACTTCGTTTGTTTCCTGGGAAGTTGAGATCCAAATGGTCTGTGCCATTTAAGGTAACTCGGGTATTCCAGTCGGGTGTGAGCTTGAGAATGACAATGGTGAGAGGTTCAAGGTCAATGGTCAATGAATCAAGCCATACTTGGGAGTTCCATAAGAAGTGAAAATCGTGGAGGAATGCAAGGTTGATGAAGTCTGAGTAATCAAGTAACTCGCGTCGTGTCGTGACATTAAATTATGTACTGCTTGGGAGGCAACCCAAGATTGTAATTGTAATAGGTAATTTACATTTTATCATTTTTCTTTGTTTTTATAGAGTCACTGGGTGTTGATGTGTGCTCCCTTCACGGGCAACTTCACGGCCCGTCACTTCATCAAAAGGTTTCATCTCTAAAACTTCCACACTCCATCCACGATTCCAAACCTTAGTGCCATATTGTTAAGAAATCGAAGTGAGGTTCATCTTTCTTCTTTTTGGGCGAAAATTTTGATCCTATTCAAAGTAAGTTTGCTAAACTTGTTATAAGCTTAAAATTATCAATAAACAAGTTACAACTGCTATGATTTAGTCGAATTTGAGCATTTTTCTTGATGAATGATCATTGGTGATACCTAATTGTTGTGGGTTTGTTAAAATTGGTAGTTTGCATATGTGTGTTTTTTGAAATTGTGTGGAACTAGTTGTGAATGTTATGGTATGATGGAGTTCTGAGTAATTAGTGTTGAATAATGATATTATGATAAAGTTGAGTCCAAAGGGTGTGAAAAGAGTATGCCTATGTGAGTGTAACCAATAAAAGACATTTACTTTGAGAATCAATGATAGTTTGTATGTGGGTATGCTTGGATTGGGTAGAATGTGGTCGTATTTAAATGATTACGGTTGAATATTAATATACATGAGCTATATTGTCGTGTAATGGTGTGATTGCATGCTGAATATGGGTGAAATGTTGCATGTTTGTATTTAGAGAGAAAAGGTCACTAGAAATGTGTGAAGTTTACAAGATGGGATTCACGGACCGTGATGTCAACCATGGGCCGTGAAACCACTTGTGGTCCACACTTAGCACATGCAATACACACTATCTACTTTCACGAGGGTTATCACGAACCGTGGTTCACTCCACGGGCCGTGAAGCCCTCTGTGAACTTTAACCAGTGTGGTCCCCTACTGCACCAAAGGCCCAGTCTTGTTCACGATGGTCTCCACGGACTGTGGTACCCACCACGACCCGTGTAGACTCCCGTATAAAAAAATCTTTCTTTCTGTACTTTTATTTCTATTTTGCATTTCAATTCTATGGCCCTTCCCAATGAAAGATTGGGTGACGGCATTCTTAAGGAAAGGCGTCATGTTGTACTTACACAAGGGAAGTCTGAGTACCCGATAGTGTGTCATTTTACTGATTTGTTTACTATTTTTTTTTTTTGATTTTTCTGAGGTACCATCGGCCCATGAAGAAAATTTGCAACACCACATTCCTCACCACCTCCTTCACCAACGCAAAGTGAGAATGAAGCAGAATTTGGTAGTTCTGAGGTAAGAGTTACCTCTACAATTGAGGAACAATCTCCTCGAGCTACTAGATCACAAACATCTAGGGCCATTCTTCAGGACACCCCTCCCCAGTCAGAAGAGGGAGGTAGTAGTTCTGGAAGCGGTGAGGAATCTAGTAGCAAGTCTAATAGTGGTTCCGGTAGTGGTGACGAAGCTAGTAGTGGCTACAGGTTATTTCAGCTGCATCAGTTTGAATGGATGACCAACTCTCCTGGAGAATTTTCCAGCCACCTGACCAGAGAATTTTATGTGTCATATACATCCACATTGATGAACTTTGGTGCAGAGACTGAGACTACTAAACGAGGCAGAAAGAAGTTGCAAGCACCTGGGGACCATTTTACTCAATTATGGTTCGAGGCACATATGTGGATATCTCCGAGTCTATTATCAACATGATGTTGAATGGGCCAGAGTACACAACACCAACTTCAGTTGGCCTTTTTTAGGGCAAACATCATGTGGTGACGAGTGAAACAGAGATGGAGGATCAGAGTTCTAGAGAACGAGTCATGCGATGGATTGCAAGGTTAATCGCTTCAGAGGGGGAAAATGCAGCTTGGGTTACAGGACCACAGGTGCATATTACTAAAGCTTCCTTTTCTTTTCCAGCCAAGGCCTGGTGGGTTGTTGTCCATGCACAATTGCGGCCTACAGGTAATGATAATACCGTGTCTCCACCACTTGGAACATTGATAGCTTACCTCATGGCTGGTTACCAGTAAATGTGGATCGGATCCTAAGCAACAGAAATGCGAGACAGGGCGCTCAATGAGAGAGACAGACTTCTATTTCCCTGTCTGATAGGGAAATTGTGTGGGCAAGCAAGCATCCCACCAAATAGACTAGTGGACAGATGGAATGAGGCGTTCAAGCTCACCTACGCATCTAAAATCAAAGATGTCGCTAACTATCTCTTTGGTGCGAAAGTCGAAGTTGTGGGATCATTAGCAGTTGTTCCTCACGTACCAATTGACATTCCACATGCGAATAGAGGGCCAGAGCAGGGGAATCGTCACAACTATATACAAGGGCACCACCGCCATCAGCTTCATCCTCACAGGCTATATGTTCTTTTGTTACTATTCCTACTGTAATCCTTAAAAGGTTGGTTGCAGATCAGCGACAAACAAGGTCCATAGTTGACCAAATTGTACTCCGGATGCCCCAGCTCATAGAGCGTGATGGGTTAGTTGCAGACAAGAGAGTAAAAGATGAGATGCGGAAGGAGCTGGCTATTTTAAAAGACAGGATGGATGGCTTGGAGGTTTATGTCCAATAACAGTTGCAGGCTATAGGTTCAGGAAGTAATGAAGAGTTCAAGACGCACCTGGCCGATATGCGAGCTCAAGTTGCTAAACTGGCTGAGAAGCCGGTACATGTGCCCACTCTAGTCGTGCCAGATTCCTTGATGAACTTGGTCAGTGAGCCGCCTACCACCCAATGCTTTGACAACTTCTGGGGTGAACTACCCAAGAGAAAATCTGGCAAGAGGAAACACAAAGATGATGATCCCTTGTTCCTGTAATGAGGGCTATTATGTCTAAGAATCTTCCATTGTCGTATCGTTTACGGGAAGCTGGGTACATGAGTCTGATGAGGAGCGGCCATCAGACCTTTCTTAGGAAGAAAAGAAAAGGAACAAGAAAGCACGCAAGAAATCGAGGAAAAAGGCAAGAGAATAAGAACTTGAGCAACAGAGGAGGGATGCATTATTGGCCAGAGCTTCTGGCAATGCCATACCACTTTCCAGTGCTACAGGTCTAGTTGGCCCAGTGCAGGTTTCTGAGAGTGCACCTGTTGATAAAGGTGCTGACACCGAGCTGATTCCCGACACCTAGTGCACCATAGGTATGAACCCTCCTCACAGCCCTGCACTGTTTTTCTTTATTGACTTTGAGGGAAAAGTCATTTTGTTTGGAGAGGGGGTGCTCTGTGTTTTTGTGTTGTGAAGTGTTTTTGTGATGTTTTTGTGTGTTGAGATGTGCAACAGCTAAGTTTGAGTCATTTGTGTTGTCTGAACTAATAACGTGTATGACCTTGATCTGAAATTTGGCTGTTAGGCTCTTTGTATGACATCTTAGATACTTGCATGTTGAACATTGCTAGTCTGGAAAATAAATTGCTGAACTAAGAAACTGGAAAATGTAGTGATGTGTCATGTGTGTGTAAGTTTTGCTTGAAGCCTAACGCTAGGAGTAGAAACTAGAACTTCCCCGAGTAGTCTTGCTTAAATCTGTGAATAACTGTATAGGAAAAGATCAGTAGGACATTTTCTAAGACATTAAAAGCCAAAAAAATAAAACAACCAAATAAAAAGCATACCACTTGAAACACGATTTGAGCCTGAAAATAATTTTTGTTCTTACCCACTTGATATCATATCCTTGGGTCTCCGAAGATACGATGCCACAACTCAAGTAAAAAGCCAAAGTTGAGGGTGATTACAACCCGAGCAGAAAGGAACGGGTGAAAGAGAAGGTCCACTCAGTTAGCTTGAAAGCACAAAATGTACAACAAAAAAAATAAAAAAAATAATGGTTATTGGGTTGTACTGAAATGAAAAAAAGAGGGCATTGCTCAGAAAAAGTTGTGTGCGAACGAAACTTTGGGGAACCACGGTACTAGTCACTCATAAAACAAAAAATCATTTCCTTAGCATGAGCCTATGTTACAAGCTGATAAAGTCCTAAAGTGATCCTATTTCGGCTGTTTGAAAGATAAAGCGTAGAAAGAAAGGGAAAGCATATGGTCTTTTGTTGTAAGTGTTATAAGTTCTTTGAGAGTGTGAGCGTAGAACATAGTCCCAATTATCATGAGTGAATGACATCTTTGGTGTGAGGACACAGTGATTGCATTTGATAGTTCAATTGTGTTAGCTGATAGTGCACATGCATAAGCATGAATCGACTGTGAGTAATGGGGATGTCATAAATTGTTCCTTGCATGTTAGATAGATAGTTTCAGACACAAGTTGTGGTTGAGATGGGTGCTGCATAGTTTCAAAAGGTTTTGAATGTTCGAGTGCTAAATATATTGTGTTTCTCATCACCTGAGGACAAGTAATGGTTCTAAGTTGAGGGTGTTGATGTGTCGTGAGATCTTAGCACATTTGACGCTCAAAACTAAGGATTATTGCGAGAATCAAGTGTAAATATTTTGTGGATATGATGTGTTTGGTGATGTTCGTACAGGTAAAGCAGGTGGACTTGAAAGATAAAGAAAAGAAGAAAATGCAAGATGGAATTTGGGATTCTGATGTCCAAGTGAAGACCATAGAGCCCTAGACGGGCTCTGGTCCTCCTAACGAGCTGTGAAGATTCTCGTGGTGATGAAGTAGTGGGCATGGAGATTTTGAGGTTGCAGACCAAAGGTTAAGTAATGACCACGACGTCTTTGACGGGCCGTGGTCCTTTTCACGAATCGTCAAGTAGCCCGTGAATCCAGTAAGCAAGCCCTGCAGAGTGAATGTTGATTGTGACCAAGTGAAGACCACGGAAGGCCTCGCGGGCCGTGATCCTCACAATGGTCCGTGGTAAGGATCGTCATGGATTTCCAGTGTGCAGGAATTGCAGAGTGAAATTTTGATTTGGCCAAGTGAACACCACAGGCACCCATACAGACCGTGATCTCTATAATGGTTCGTGGTGTTGTCTGTGGTGACTTTCCAGTACACAGGCATTGAAGAACCAAGTTTGCAAATTCCTAAGTAAGGATCACGAAGGGTTCACGGACCGTGAAGTCCTTGACGAATCATCATATCGTACGTGAAGCTGCCCGATATCTCAGTCCTACTTCGAGTAAGACTCATTTTAAACACTTTATTTGAATTAATTAGGTCATTTTTTGTTTTTATCTCGCCATATCTAGAACGAGCGACTGATTTTGAAATATTCTTAGCTTTGGTTTTGAACGATTAACATTTAATCGAGTTTCGGAGTTGGATTTTGGTTTTGAATTACCAAGTGTTTACTGATTTTTGCCTACTTTTGTAAGTACTTTCTCTTCATGTTTTCATTACAAATCTCTGTTTGTTTAGTTGAAACGATGAGTGGCTAAACACCACAACTGGGATTGTGGGATCCATGATGGAAATCTAAGTGTGAATTTGTACAACGAGTAGAAGGCAATTTATATATGCAAAGCATAATTCAGCTTTTTTTATTCATGTATTCTAATGAGTGCATGAATTAGAGTTAGCCTGTATCTGTCAATTGTTCGAGAGAAAAGTGATAGTTAGGAAAAAGCTGAGTTAACCTGATTAAATGGAGTCAAAGTTCGAGAGAAGAGAAAAAGAACTTTAACATCATAATAAGCGAAAGTAAAACCTGTTAACACTCTAGGACCAAGAGGACTTGGGTGAAAGCTATCTAACTAGAGTGACAAGTGTTAGATATATCTGACTCGCATGTACTTTGCAGAGATCAATTGCCTGAAACTCATTTATGGAAAAACACTAGATGCAACGTTATGGGGAACACATTCCTAGTTTCATTCAGTCATATATACAACTTTAAAATCAATACTTTGTTAATTGTTAATCCGTATCTTGCTTAACAATCTTGGTTACTCAAACTTTACATCTAAACCCAATTTACATTCTGTAATTGTTTTCTCTAGGAAATAATAACAACATTTGGGTAAACGCGATAGTGAAATCATTTCTTTAAAGAAATTCTCTGTGGGATCGACCTCAACTCATGTGCAGTTCTATAAATTGACTTTGATCATTTATACTTCTCAATTGAAGTGTAAGTTTGGACGTATCAATAGCCCCTTGCCACTTAAACCATAAAATTTCTTTTCTTAACCAAACATTTTCTAACCCCATGGAATTCTAACATGTAATCTTCATAACAATTGCAGGTTGATCTACTGTGGCTGCTTTTAACGAGGAAGATCTATCTTTCGTCCGGTTTCTCGATGCTTCCAGTCGGGAAAGGTACCACGACCACCGGAACACCAAGTTCCGCTGGGACAGAGGTTTCCATTTACAGAACTTAGAGGAGAAGGCACCCGCAGTTTATGCTCGTCTGATGGAGTTTGGATGGGCTCCACTAACAGAGGCTCCCCCTACTGCACGATCCACATGGTGTAGGGAGTTCTATGCCGGCCTACCTACCGTTCGCTGGGATGATCCCCACCCTACCATCTGCATCCGGGAAGTTGACATTCCCTTGAACGCTAACGAAGTACTCGAGGTGCCCGAGGTTCCCAAAATGGAGTATGAGGTCAAGCTAAGGAAGATGGACTTGGGCTGGTTGAGGGATATGCTAGTGGGGCCTACGCTCCGGGATAGGGTTTACTGGGCTACTATAGAGAGCATCACTAGCACTGACTGGTCACCGAATGCTAAGAGGTGGCTGCACTTGGTTACCAAGAGGATCAGCCCGTCGGGCAACCGCACCTACATGACATTTCCTCGGGATTAGACCGGAAGCCTCGGAAAGCAAACGAATGGGTCTTTCTAGACCAAACTCGACATTATAGAACTAACCGCGCTGTCGGAATTTCACCCGAGTGCATTTTCCAAGAATGTTGACCAAAGTCAACCTTAGGCCAAATTTCAAAGGCTAAAACGCCAAATGGTCCCAAACTCGCATCGAAGGCCTCAGGACCTGTTCCGGTCATGCTTCTAGCCTAATTTGTCCATTTCGAAGCTCATGTAACCGTCAGATTTATGTCCTAAGGTCGTTAACCTTATGTTTTGACTATAGTCAACTTTTCAAGGTTTAAAAACTCCAAAACAAGGAAACATGCCTGAAATCCAAACAAACGACCAGGCGACCGAACAATCAGGGCTAGCAAGTCATAAATGACTTGGGGTCGCTATAGGAACGCTCTAAATGCCGAAATGAATGCATTAACTCAAAAATGACCTGGAGGGTCATTAACACATCTATCTACTACTAAAAGAACTTTCATCCGCAAAAGTAAAAGTCAAGAAGTACATGAAGGCTCAAATAAGCCAAGGAACTGCTCCCGCACCTCCCAGTCGATATCCCAAGTTGCCTCCTCGACAAGACGGAGCCTCCAACTGACTTTAACCTCATGAATGGCTCTGGATCGCAGTTGCCTCACAACTCTATCTAAGATGAAAACTGGCTCCTCAATAAAGGTCAGACGACCATCTAACTCAACCGCATCATACTGGAGCACATGGGACTCGTGTGGAACATAGCGGCGCAACATTGAAACATGGAATACTAGATGGATAATTGAGAATGCTGGAGGCAAATCTAACTCACAGGCAACCTCACCAACTATCCTCAAAATCTGAAAAGGCCCAATATATATGGGGTTAAGCTTGCCCCGCCTCCTAAATCTCATCACGCCGATACTCGAAGAAATACTCTATCACCAACGAAAAATCTCAATGACCGATGCTTACAATCCGCATAACTCTGGTGTCTACTCTGAGCTGTCCTGAGCCTATCCTGAATCACCCTCACATGATTTAAGGCCTCCTGAAGAAAGTATGTACCGCATGGCCTAGGCTCCAAAGACTCAAACCAACTAATCGTAGAGCAACAACGCCTACCATATAAGGCCTCAAACGGGGCCATCTGAATATTAGAGTGGTAGCTGTTGTTGTTCGCAAACTCTGCCAAGGGAAAAATTTGGTCCCATTGACCTCCAAAGTTCATGAAACATACCCGCAACATATCCTCAAGGACCTAAATAGTGAGCTCCGACTGGCCATCAGTCTGCGGATGAAATGTTGTGCTAAGGTCGACAGGGGTGCCCAACTCCTCCTGAATGTCCCTCTATAAGGTGGAAGTAAACTATGAACCCCGGTCTGAAATATAGAAACATGAACATCATTTAGACGAACCATCTCTCGAATGTAGATACGAGCCAATCTCTCGGCACTGAAGAAAGTATGAACAGGGAGGAAATGTGCTGACATTGTCAATCGATCCACGATGACCCAAATGTTGTCAACACTCCTGGAAGCCCTAGGCAAACCCACAACGAAGGCCATGGTGATACACTCCCACTTCCACGCCGGAATGGGCAATCTCTGAAACTCACCACCAGGCCTCAAATGCTCGGCCTTCACCTAATGGAAACACAGGCAACGGGACAAATAGTTTGAGATATCTGTCCTTATACCGCTCCACCAGTAATGCTGCGACAAGTCATGATACATCTTAGCGGTGCCCGGATGGATGGAATATCCGAAATCATGGGCCTCGCTAAGGATCAACTGAATCAAACCCCCAACTCTTGGAACACATAATCAGTCGGCAAACCTCAACACCCCATCTAAATCTAAAGTAGTCGGCCCAGTATCACCTACCAATACTCTATCTCTGAGTGCCACCAAAGACTTATCCTCGAACTGTCTCCCACAGATACGATCTAACAAAGATGACTGAGCCCCTACATGAGCTAACACCCGTCTAAAATCTGAAAGATCAAGTCGGATCATCTAGTTGGCCAAATGCCGCTCCGAAATAGAAATGAAGGCTAGACTACCCATACTCACTGCCTTCTGGCTAAAGGAGTTTGCTACTACATTCGCCTTTCCCGGATGGTAGAGAATAGAGAGGTCATAGTCCTTGAGGAGCTCAATCCAATGGCGTTGCCTCAGATTAAGATCCCTCGGAATCATAATGTACTAAAGGCTTCGGTGGTCAGTGTAGATCTCACAACACACTCCATATAGGTAATGCCTCCAAATCTTAAGCGCGAAAACTACCACCGCCAACTCTAAGTCATGAGTGAGGTAGTTGGGCTCATGCAGCTTAAACTTACTCGACGCATAAGCTAGCTCAACCCTACTGCATCAAAACACAACCCAAACCAACATCGGATGCGTCACAATAAACTGTGAATGTCTCGCCCTCAATTGGAAGAGTCAATATAGGAGCGCTGGTAAGCAACTTCTTGAGCCTTAGAAATTTCTCTCACACTCCTCTGACCACTCAAAGGGAACATCCTGGCAAGTCAATCGAGTAAAATGTGTCTCTATAGTAGAAAATCCCTCAACAAAATGCATGTAGTACCCTGCCAATCATACGAAGCTACGAATCTCAGTCACATAGGTGGGCCTGCCCTAGTCACGGATAGCCTTAATCTTTGCCAGATCCACCATAATGCCATCCTTGGACACCACGTGCCCCACGAATGCTACAGACTCAAGCCAAAACCCGCACTTTGAGAACTTAGAATAAAGCCGGTGATCTCTCAAAGTATGGAGCACTATCCTCAAATGTTGCTCATGCTCACTCCGCCTCCGCGAGTATACCAATATATTATCGATGAAGACTATAACAAAGGAGTCAAGGTACGACCTGAATATATGAGTCATCAAGTCCACGAAGGCAACATGGGCTTTACTCAACCCAAAAGACATCACCAGGAACTGATAATGGCAGTAACAAGTCCTAAATGCGGTCTTAGGGATGTCCGCTGCCCTAATCCTCAAATGGTGGTAACCGGATCTCATATTGATCTTAGAAAAAACACCTCGGCACCATGAAGCTGGTCAAATGGGTCATCAATGTGAGGCATGGGGTAATGGTTCTTCACCGTCAACTTGTTCAACTGCCTATAATCAATACACATCTGCATAGTACCGTCCTTCTTCTTCACAAACAGGACTAAGGCACCCCAAGGCGATACACTAGGCCGAATAAATCCCTTACCCAAATGATCCTGAAGCTGAACACTGAGCTTCTTGAGCTATAGGGGCTACATGGTACGGTGATATATAAATAGGACGAGTACCCGGCTCCAATTCAATGGCGAAATCAATATCACGATTTGGAGGTAGGCTAGGCAAGTCGACAGGAAACACATCAGTAAACTCTTGAAGTACAGACACTGAATCAACCGTAAGGCCCTCCCTACTAACATCTCTAACATAAGCCAAGTAAGCCAAACATCCACTTGCCACTAACCTCCGAGCCTGAATGCAAGAAATCACCACAACCAACATGCGACTAAAAGAGCCCTACCACACCACCGGCGGAATACCAGGCATGGCTAAGGTAACGGTCTTGGCATAGCAATCCAAAACTATTCGGTGAGGGGATAACCCATCCATGCCTAGAATCATGTCAAAATCCAACATATCAAGTAAAATAAGATCAGCCTGAGTGTCTCACCCCTGATTAGTCACCAAACAAGATCTAAAGATTTGATCCACTACTAAAGAATCACCTAACGGGGTCGAAACGCGTAACGGCACTGCTAAGGGCGCAAGGCTCATACTCAATCAAGGAGTGCAATAAAAAGACACATAAGAATAAGAGTGAAACAAATGAGATTCGATGAAACAAACTTAGACATATGATGCACAGAAATGATACAAAATAGGGAATCTTCCTAACGACATCATGTAGCCTCCTGAAGATAAGTCACGGTCGTCTCCGCACTGATTCACAGGACTCTACTAGACGTTAGATCTGTACAAGTGATACTGGTGAACCTGGGGCTCTGATACCAACTTGTCACGAATCGATTCCTCGAGTCATGATGACGCCTACTATATAACCCACCAGCAAGCAAGCCAACCCGTATCCCAGAACAACTAGTAATCGAATTGAGGGTAAAAATCTAAACCCAACAACACAATAATAATAACAACAGGAATCACAAATGGAAGGACGGAAGCAAGCCAAAACTATATACAATTAAAAGATCCCTCCAAGAACCTGAAAGTCACAAGTACAGAGCTACTAACAAAATGAGTACAAGTCCCAAAAGTGGACCACAAAAATAAGACTTTCTCAAAAAGCAAAAGACAAGTCAATATATAAATACAGAAGGAGACGAGCAAATCTAGAACGCTAGGTGCTCCCCCTCGCCTCCTAATATGACTGCAGCTGGCTCGAAATCAATACTGATAACTGGTGCTTGGACCTGCATCACGAAAACAGATGCAGAGTGTAGTATGAGTACCAAAACAGCAGGTACCCAGTAGGCATCATAGGCCGACTGAGCAAGAAAAGCAAAAGTAACATGAAATGCGAGAATCTAACATACTTACATAAATAAGCAGGAGGAAACATCTAATATGTATGCACACGAGCATACTCACACACAAAGAGAAGGAAAGTAGCTAACTAAATCCGACTGGGCTCCCATAAACCCGGCGGGTACGCTCATGCACAATATGAAAATAAAACTCGAACGAACTCCTATAAGCCCGACAGGTGCAAAGAAGGGAGAGTTGAAATGAAGTAAGTGGATCCGATGAAGTTTCCAAGATTACCACAACTTTCTGGACTTGAACTGAATCCATGTGCCCGAAGCTTATCCAGACCTAATAGGGAAATAAGGACTTGAACCAAATGAAGATGATGGATCAAGGACTTGAACTGAGATTTGGAGTAACCGAGGACTTGAACAAAGGCCAAGGATAATCGTGGACTTGAACCACATAAAATATGACCAAGGACTTGAACCGAGGTTAAGTATAATCGTGGACTTGAACCACATAAAATATGACCAAGGAATTGAACCGAGGTTAAGGATAATCATGGACTTGAACCATATAAAATATGACCAAGAACTTGAACTGAGGTTAAGGATAATTGTGGACTTGAACCACATAGAATATGACCAAGGACTTGAACCGACGTTAAGGATAACCGTGGACTTAAACCACATAAAATATGACGAAGGACTTGAACAGAGGTTAAGGATAATCGTGGACTTGAACCACATAATATATGACCAAGGACTTGAAATGAGGTTAAGGATAATTGTGGACTTGAACCACATAAAATATGACCAAGGCAAGGTCTTGAACCCCGCCCGGTGGAGTAAACTGGGGACTTGAACCACAAGTAGAGGCTAGTCGGTTAGAAATAGGATCAGCTATCAACCGAGCATCACGGGGAGTATCCCCAACCGAGTTCCATCAATAAATCACTCCAGCCAGAACTGTCGAGTAGCTTCCAAACCAAGAATTTGAATACATCGGAACCGACAGGACAAGGAATTATGGATATAAGGTTCCAAGAGCGGTGTTACTGCCTGGATAAGGCCCAAACTATCAGTCTCAAGTCTGCTATATCAATCTACAGGGAGCTAAGCCGTCTGAAGCGACATCGGAGAGGTTTTAAGGCCTAACGACTCTAAATTACGTAAGTCTATGGCAATCACTAGTCTAAGCCTAGACTAAGGCCAACCATGCTATCAAACATACACACAAACCATAAAAGATGGCGCACCACAAGGTATGGATGATCAATAATTACATTAAACATGCTTCGGTAACTCGGAATACTCGAAATTAGAGCCTAAGTCATGGATTCTAGGAATTTAGCATTCTCAACCACCAATTACCCTCAAAATCACAAAAATCAACATATAAATGCTAAATCATGCTCAATCTAAGGAGAGGGAAGTTGTAGCCTACCTGTAGGCCGATCGCGCGCGCTCCAAATCACGTAGCCGGAGCCATTCCCTTTCGTACGGCCTCAGAACACTGCCACACTATCAAAAATAGAATCACAATGATAATACAAGCAATTTGACGACAAAATCATAATTTTCAGAGTTGGACCCAAAATCGGGCCTAAAACTAGATTATGGGACCTGCGATGGGAACCCTAAATTTGATACCGCAATAAAGGTATAAACGCAATATGGAACTTGTACCCCAAGATGGCGCACAATTCGAGGATCAGAACGAAAGATATTTGACCATGCAACAAAAATTCAATTTATGGGGAAAATCAAGAAGAGGGCAGCCCCTTTGGGGCAGAAATTACCTCACAACGTTGATCTTCACACTTCTCCGAGCACTCCACAACGAACCCACAATTCACACGAACACCCAATACTTTGAATCGGAGCTCTATAGCTCAAGAAATCA
The DNA here is from genome assembly GCA_029582685.1 of Solanum piurae. Classification (NCBI taxonomy): domain Eukaryota; kingdom Viridiplantae; phylum Streptophyta; class Magnoliopsida; order Solanales; family Solanaceae; genus Solanum; species Solanum piurae. Next base: position 65,069 of record JAJOOO010000875.1, read on the forward strand.
AACCTCCATTAAAGTTCTGAGTCCAGAGGAGGGCAGCAACTAAAACCAAGAAACCGCATCAAATGAAGCTTTACCAGCACATTCCGATCACACCACTACGTTCCCACGGAAAAACCACACAATTTAGAGCTTTGAATCATTCAATTTGGACCTCTATAGCTCAACATATCACAATTGAAAATGAGGGTTGAAAGCTAAAATGGGGCTTTTAATAGATGAATCTAATCGCTAAAAAGTCAAAATCTGGTCGCTAAAAGGGCTGCACCAGATTTCAGCATTTCCTATTTTTTTTAAAGTTTCCGAT
>JAJOOO010000876.1:0-38503 GCA_029582685.1 Solanum piurae
GACCAAGTTTAAAAAGGGTTAATTGCCATGTTTAGCTAAAATTTGAATGTCTGGTTAGAAAGATTGGAATTTTACTATAACTGTATTGATTGTTTAGGTTAGGAGTTAGGAGGACGGAGATAGTATCTACACAATTATTTTTATAGGAATCATTTGGTAAAAATAAGAAAACATCATAAAATTAAATTTTCTATATATTCTATTTTATTTGGCTAAATAAATAAAAGTAGCTAGAGAGAATTTAACAAAGTACCTTTAAGTTCTATTTTTTTTTAAAAGACGATTTTATAAGATTAACTAAAGATTAAGTGAAAAATGGATCTGATTATGACTATTAAAAAGTTAAGAATAAAATCGAATACTTTTTATCAAAAAATTATATAAAAAATATTTTTAAAATGTCATATTTTTATTTATATGGTATCCATCACATCTTAGAAACAATTACCATAACTCAATCACAAAAGTCCTCCAATTTAGCTCAGTTGTCGTGTGTTCAATTTTGTGCAAGGCTATTATTTAGTTTTATTGAAGTTTTAAGTGGATTTTTTATCAAAGAAAATGAATTTCTACCCAATTTTATTTCCTTTTACTTTAAAGTATTTTTCTTAAATAAGTGTTAAATTAAAAAACATATTACTCATACCTTTTTTTTAAAAAAAATAATCAAACTATAGCAATAGTCTAATTGTTTACTATCATATGAAAGAAAACATTAAAATACAATTAGTTATTTTTATTAGTTTCAAATTAAAGATCAATATAATTATGTATTAAAACTCCTAGAGATATATATAAAAAAAAATGATGCTTGATTGTTTTGCATTAGAAATTTTTTATATCAAAGCTTTGAGGTTATATAATTATTTATATTATAAAATATAAACAACAATGAATATAGTTCACAAAATGATTATAATGCCTTTGGCTACTCAATCTCTTGACCTTTCTATTTAATAATTTAATATAATAATAAAATCTTTAATTAATGAGACACATTGTGATTTTTTTTAATGCGCCTAATATATTTTTTCTCTAAAATATAATTAAATATATAAGTTGTGTATATTTGACATAATTTTATAAATAAAAAATTATTTGTGAAATAGAATTGTGACTTGATTTTTTAGCAAGTTTTGAGGGGTAATTATGTCATTTTATAAGATTGCGAGTTTGTGACACATTACAATTAGTATAGATTCATATTGGGGTTTTTTTTTAAGGTGATTAGGTGAATGTTTTAGAGGCGTATAGGCGCTACACATCAGTGCCCAACAAGGTTTAGCAGCTTAATCTTTTCGACTTAAGCAGAAATTAGAAGAAAAACAAAACATTTTAAATAAGAAAACAGATATATGAGGGTTTAAGAAATTACGAAAGGGGAATACTAAAAACTCTACGCCGGTGACAAAGACGACGGCAGCCCATTCAGCCATGGTTTCGGCAGCAACTTGGATCCGATACGCAGTCGGAAAACTTCAATACTCTGCCTCTATTGGCTGGAAGGTCATCTTCTTTTCCTATTTCTTCTATTTTGAATCACACTTGATTATTTACATACTATGATTGTAGAGTTCATTGTATTCAATCGCCGGGAGGTTTTTTTATATAGATATAGAAAATATGTGTGGTTTAGGCTAAGGGATTTTGTGGTTTTGTCTAAAAGATTAGGTCTTTGAGGAAATTGGAGGCCGTGGAGGCTTTTAATATGAAATTATGAGTTTATACTTTATTTCTTACTGAGTTTCCATCTGGATTTTTTGTATTGATCAAGGCTGATGGAAAGGAAAGCTTTTTTTACCATCTTGTTTCGTGGATATATTATTCCTGTGCCAAACCAGAAGTCTTTTGACTTTAAACATTTGATCTGATTTCTTTCAGCTTAATGTCAGCTGTATAACTTTATAAAATGCTAAAATGAGTATGCAGCCATTTTAGTTTAGAGTTCTGGATTAAATGTTTGGGAACCTAAAGCTTGCAATCTTAGTACTTCTTTTAAGTATCCTGTTCTTAGAGGAGGGGACAACAAAACCTATATCTAAGCTGGGTTTTTTTGTATTCCAACCTAAGAGCCAAGAGGCTCCTTCAGGTGGTGTGAACACATGGAGAGGTTAATATTGTAGTATGAACTTGCAAGTTAGATATTGAGAAATATTTTGATCAACTCAACTGGTCCCTCTTATGATAATGTCAAGGAAATTGAGATTTGGTGAAAGGTGGATCAAGTGTATAAAGTTCTAAATTTCCACTGCTAAATACTCCATCTAATCAGTAGAAGTCCTTTGGGGAGTGGGATGAGGTGGGGGTTCAACACCAAAATGTCTGAAGTAGGGTGACCACCTTTCTCCCTTCCTCTTTATTCTGGCTATGGAGGGCCTTGGAAAATGCTTGATATAGCCAAACAAATGCAATAGATAAGGGGCTTATATGTAGGTTTTATGGGAGAATACAGCATCAGCATCTCGTTTGCTCTATGCAGATGATACACTAGTCTTTTGTGGTGCAGAAAGATCCAAGGTTCTCTACTTAACCTTGTTCTCCACATTTTTGAAGCTTGTTAGGACTGCACATTGACATGCTAAAAAGTGTCATCTAAGTCAATGATATATCCAATTTGAATGGGTTGGCATGAATATTATATTGTAGTATTGGTTCTTTCCCACCAACACATCTGGGCTCCCTCTTGGTGCTAAATACAGGACAACAAAAATTTGGAATGGTATAATTGAGAAGTTTGACAGAAGTCTTGCCTACTTGACAAATGTAGCATCTCTCAATGGGAGGTAGACTCACACTTATTTATAGTATTCTGAACAACATTACCACCTGCACTCTACCCCATTCCCAGTAAGGTGCAGAAACAATGGGACAAGATCAGGTGAACCTTTTTATGTGAATGTAACGGCAAGGTGCAAGATTTCACTTGGTCAATTGTTCTAAAGTCGCACAACCAAAATCCCTTGGTGGTCTGAGCATTAAGGATCTGACCACTCATAGTAATGCATGATAATAAGTGGCTATGTAGGTATATTCAGGAGGACCCTTGTCTCTGGAAGGAGACTTTAAGGACAAATCGTAGAGCTCAAAGTCTATGGTACACCAAACCATCAAATACCCGACATGGCATTTGTCTATGGAAGTTGGGGTTAATTCTCTTGGAACATCTCTTTCAAGGTAGGTAATGGTCTCCGTAACAAATTTAGGAAGGACAGACTGTTGTCCATTCATCTTTAATGGAGGAATATCCTAACCTTTTCCAGATCTCTTATGATCAAGACTCTTTCATCTCATAGAACAGAGATAGCAACATCTAGAGTCCACTCTTCTGGAGAAATGTGCTTGATTGGGAATTGGAAAATCTTCTTGTCCTGATTGCTAGACTGAACAACTGCACCAATCATTGAGTTGTCTGTTGACAAAATAAAATGAGGCAACACAAACAAAGGATTTTACTCGGTAAACGAAAGGCTAAAGGCAGCTCACACGCTTGTGCTCAAAATGAAATAGCTGACAATTGGCTCTGTAAGTTGATTTGGAAAACTCAACTGTCAATTGAGGTTATTTGTCAATCTATTAAGCTTGGCTTGGCTCATGGACAATCTAAGCAAAAGGAATAGACAGATTGTTAATAGATATTATATATCTCACAAATATATCAAAATCAGCAACCAATTATTATGCATCTACTTGACCTTTTGCTACTAAGCTTTTGTAACTATTATGCATCTACTTGATGCCTGCAATAGAACTAATTACTTCATCAAAAAAAAAAAGCAACCAATTATTTCTCCACTGTGCAATTGCTATAGAAGTACAGATTTCTGGAATATGGTCTACTTACCTTTTGGACTCAATTGGGTCATGCTGTAATCACCTTCTATTTTTTTGTCTTTTTAGTTCATAGTAATAACAACTGGTAGGTTCCACTAATGCAAAGTGGCCTTCTTAAGCTGGGCTTTTTGGAAAGTTGGTAGAGCCATCAGGATAATCTGGAGAACGATCCCTACTTGTATTTTTTAGTGTTCTTGCACAGGAAGAAACTGCAGATATTTGATGGACTATCAAGTCCAAATCAGTCCCTTAAGGCTAGGTGTCTCCTGTGTGTTTTTTAGTTGTATTAACCAATCCCTGGTAAATTCCAGTAATAATCTTTTGGACTTTGTTAGCTCCCTGATCTTAGCATCACCTTTGCTGTAGTGGTGCTGACATACTCTCTCTTGTACTTATTAGCTTTTTTACTTTTTGGACTCCATCAATGAAATCTCTTACTTCATTTATAAACCCTACTAAGGGATACTGCTCTTTCAAATCTTTTAATGAAAATTAAGTTCGACTACATAGTTCCAGAAACAGGCTCTGGAACAACTTTCATCCCCTCCATCTTAGACTTTGTCCTTGGATTCCTCTTGACACTAATCATGAATCTTGAGTAGTTGTATATTTTCTCTGCTATCATTCTATATGTTGAGATGGTTTAACTAAAAAAAGAGTTGCTATATAAGAACATTTGAACCGAATTACCGAGAGTATGAGGTAATTTTGCAAGAATCACAGCACAACAAGAAAGCATATAGGTTTGACTCAAAGAGCAATCAAAATATAATTAACACCAACAACCATTTTTTTTAATCCAAAAGAAGCAAGGAAACTTAGTTTAAGAATTCCTCTAATATGGTGTGATAGTGTGACTGATATCTAACTTAAGATGCAATTTTCTATGTTGAAAAGTATTCCCTCAATAGCTAGAAATCAGTAATTACCTTCTTAACTTTATCTACATGTAAAAACAACCCTAGTATTTTAGTAAATAATGTCTTGGCAGAGATTTGAACTTGGTGCTCAACATAAGAAACTTGAGTTCCAGCACAGAGAGGAATAGTAAATAATGCAGGTCTTGTTATTGACTTATTGTTAGAATCCTATAATCACTAACCTACAAATTCTGAATGGAGGGTAATGATACTGATGCAGTCCAAACCTTCCCTAACTTAAAAGGAATGACGAACCAACTTAATCTAGGAAAGCTTACTACTCGTAGAGAAATTTACTAAAAGAGAAACGAAATGACCTTTTCATAGTGCCGAGATGTGCTAAGTTAATACTTATAAGGTACAACATGCAAGTCAAAACATTCTAATAACTGTCGCTAGGTTAAGTAAGAAGTTAAAGACACAAGCTGTATGGGATCAAGCAAGCTTTGACATGTTGAAATATCATCTTCTTTTCTGCACTTAAAATCAAGCAAGCTTCTATAATTTACACTTGTGTTTACTTCCCTTTACTTCTTGAGTACATCCCCCTTGCAGGGGAAGAAGGAAAAAGCTTAACTGGATTTTAATGCTATGCAGAACTACAAAGGAGGTCAAATTACAGATAGAGATTTAGGTGATACCATATGGAAGAACTTCTTTCAGGGCAAGTTGACATGTTTGCACTATAACAAGGGAGAGGAGATGGCACCAACACTAGGAGATCAGGGCTGCACACTTCTTGTTCGGAAGATACCTTGGGTTGATCCAAAGTAATTTCTCCTTTGATGCAACTATGTGGCCAATTACCTTATGCATGGTTTTTTCCTATGTTCGGACTCTTCAAAATGTCGATGGGTGCGTGTCGGATCCTCCAATAGTGTATTTTTGAAGGATCCGACACGGGTGCGGCAACATTGTTGGAGAGTCCGAGCAACTTAGGTTTTCTCTACTTTAATGCTGGAATACATTGTTGCTTTATACTAAGTAATTCCTTTTATTGCTATTATCTTCACTTGACTAATCTTTTAACAAGCAACAGAGAATTGTCTTGCTATTATTTATTGTTTTTTTGTTACTATTTTCTTTTATGATTTTCTGGCATTTTCTCAACTGAAATGTTCTTCTTGTGTACAAGAGAAAACTGTACTTATTTAGGTTTGTAGTATTATATGGAGTATTTTTTTCCTTGTAGCTAATGTTGTGTCTAGGTTAATTTTTGCACACCTCAACTAATCCTCCATGTACCTGCTACCTACTGGGTAACTCTGGCCATCAACGTTTAGACAAATGGGAAAAAATCACCCAACTTCCTTTTTAGCTTCTTTTTTGTTTTAGTTTCCCACCCGGTGTCCGGTACCCACATTGGAGCCCAACTAAATCCGGATTCGTGCCAGGAAGTCCCACATTGGGGGTAAAGCGCTCCCTAACAAAGGTGACTCCGTACCCAAGAGGGCTTGAACCCGAGACCTCTTGGTTAAGGATGAAGGAGTACTTACCACTCCACCACATTGGTACTTCCTTTTTAGCTTTGTTGAGGTTTGAACCTTCATGGTTGATTCCATCTTTGTTGATCGCTAGGCCACACCTTTAGGTATATATAGAGTTCTTTGACCTCCGTTTTGTATGGTTACTCAGCTCAAATTGACTTAATCCTTTTTGTTGTATGTATTCTATCTTCGTCCCATCTTCTATCAGATCAGTTATGGTTGCACCACCCCTTGCTTCAGATTATTTGTGAAACTCTATTATAGTAGCTTTGGGTGTCCAAACAGTCCCATGACCTAGTATAGTTCGGATCTTCCTTTTTAAGTCCATTTTGATAACATGGTTTCGTGGTAATGTCAAAACTTATTAGTTTTTGCATTATGGATCATTGATCACACTGTTGTCTTTACTAGTAACTGTGAAAGGACATCAAGCTTGGATACAACTTCATTGGCACAAGTTTTTTTTTTTTTTGGAACCCCAGGATAACCCGCAGCCGCTACAACCTCTGTCATAGCCTCTGTCCTTCGGGTGAGCACTTTGTGCGCACTGGGTAATAGCCTGCAAACCACACAGGGGATGTAAACCGCATTAGGCAAGCCCTATGCGACAGGCTCGACTCAGAAGGCATTGAGGAGGGGATCGATCCCGGGTCATCCGTGTGGATAACCACCCTCCAAACCAACTGAGTCATCCCGAAGGACTTCATTGGCACAAGTTAAAACTTACAATCTTAGAGATATGGCTTCTAATTAACTGATTACCTCTTCTCTTTTTAAAAAATAAATCAATCAACAAACATCTTTATTCGATTGAAACAAGTGCTTGGTACCAAGTTGATTCTGGTGTTACTAAAAGGTATCCATTCTTCACAAGTGTTCTTTTAATTAAGAGTCTATGACTTCTAACAGCTATCCTCATCCTGCAAAAAGTGAGTTAAGCTAGATGCCGATAAACTAAGTTATGCAAGTCCGGGTAGTACTCATTGCATGAAAGAACTTCTTTTCTTTTAAATTAAGACATGGAAGAACTTCTACTTATCAAGAATTTAGAGTGTTTCAAGAGAGTATGGAAACCAAGAACTAATACAAGAAGAGATTAATATTATGTTTTAGGGTCCTTTTGATCATAGTGTGATGTACATGTAATTAAGGTTATTTATGTTTTTTTTTAATCTTAGTTAACCCTACTAGCATAAATAGAATAGGATGGAGATTATTTGCTTAGACAATATTGATGTATGAACACTTTTAGTGAGTTTTGTGGGTTTTATCCCTTTATCTCTACATTGGATCGCTTTTGAATATTTCATGGTGAGATTATTCATGTATTAGTTTAATCCTCTTCTCCCTTGAATTTAATCTTGTAGTTGTTTGTTCAAATTAGAGGATCTATATTCTTGTTGGTCTCTAATTTACATCAATTTCAAGATTATTCTTTTTTTCTTCTATATCTTCCCTCGATTTCTTAGCTATCTCTTGAATTTCACTATCTTGTATTTGATTTTACATCACTAAGGCACTTGAAATTCAAAGATTGAACATCCATAGACCTTCCTTCGCAACATCTCTGGTTCCGTTTGTCGATACAGAAACAATGCAAGCTGGAATGGTATTAGAAATAATCTTCAGCTCCTTTGTTAGCTTTGCAGCCTTCCTAGCAACAAAACAGTTCTTAAGGAGATCTATGCATCACCAAACTCTACCCAAATATCTGCAGTAATAGATCCCACAGATGTCCAGTCACTTTTTGCGGTGTAGAAAGAGCTGGTCATTGTCCTTCCACATTAGTACTGCATATGTAGCACTTGCTGCACAGTGAAACCCCCTTTCTCTGGAGGTTTTCTGTGTCAAACAATGATGCGGCTTATGTCTTCAGCAGGGTAGATTTTAACAATGTTGTTGGCCTAATTATAGACTAAAATAGAGGATCCAATGGCATATATGATTTGGAGTGATGTGCAGTCTTCCTGTTTTCCTTTTTTTTCCTGGAAAATGTGATATGCAAGGAAATCTTACCGACATAAATTGATATATGGAGGTGATGGCACTGCTATCTTATTGTTTATGTTCATTTCATTTCGCCTCTTTGATTTAGTTTATTTTGTTGGTTTCCTTCTGATTGAAGCAATAATGTGGATCTGTCTCTGCATATGTTATTCTTTGCTATTACTGACTTCATGTCTCTAATTTTCGTAGGAAAGTATTTGTTGGGGATGTTGTGCTTCTCAAGGACCCTATAAACTCAGAGGATTACCTTGTCCGTAGATTGGCTGCAATTGAAGGCTATGAGATGGTGTCTACCGATGAAAAGGATGAGCCTTTTGTCCTCGAAAAAGATCAATGTTGGGTGCTGGCTGATAATGAAAATGTGAAACCTAAGGTATATGATCCTCACAATAGATTGCTTTTCTCCTCCGGAATAAGATATCATTTGGCTGTATTCTCTCAAATCCTCTCTTGTGCAAATCATGGAACTTGTTTTTGCACTTTATGTTACAATTTTAGTATATTGTGCTTATTGTAGTATGATATTAGTCCAACAATCCCACACAATATGTTGTATCATCCTTGTATTGGGTTTCATTCTCTGTTATGACTTATGAGCTTGGGACTTCCATGTTGGAGGTCTCAAGTTCGAAACCCCTTGCCAGCGAAAGCAAGGAGTTTGCCTTCTGGGTCGAGCTCGTCGCACCAGACTTGCCTAGTGCGGTTTACCTCTCCTATGTGGTTTGCGAGCTATTGCATAGGAGCGGGGGTTTTACCCTGTGCGCACCCAAAGGGTAGCGGCTGCGGGTTTCCCTTGTCATCAAAAAAAAAAAATGACTTATGAGCATCATGTTTTTGTTGTATACTTATAGTTTCTGCGTATCTGATCGGAGTCTTGATTACTCACTCACTGCATAGTTGATACAATTTATTTGCAGCAAAAATTGTATCATAAAGTCTAGATATGTGTTATAACTTTAGAGTTTTCATCATAACAGAAACCTTATTTTACCGGTGATCTTATGTATTAGTTTAAGTTTACCCTTCCCTGCAGATTCTTGTAAGCACTTGCATATTGTCAGTAGTAAATCTGAACAAACCTCTTATTGGATGTGTATGTTTTGACCTAAAACTTCAGCATTTTCAAATAGTAGAACTCTTTGAATTATGGTGAAGAGCTGTAAAGTTTATTAAATGAAATAATTGTTCGATGGAAGTTATAAAACTTGAGCTAAATTTTCAGCATTATCAGCTATACAGTACTGTGCTGTCCATATTTATAGTAATCGTTGGGCTTTCCTACTCATGCATTAGGGAAGGATAACAACTGTGCAAATATATTTTTTTATCTTAATATTAACCAAGTTTAGATATTTTCCGTATCTCTTCAATAGCAGGAAGCCAAAGATAGCAGAACTTTTGGCCCTGTTTCCTTGAAAGACATAGTTGGCAGAGCTATATATTGCCTGAGGACGGCAGTAGATCATGGTCCTGTTAACAACAGGTTTGTTGTGTCATTTCTAATCTGCTTCGTTATGTATCAAATAGAGCTTTCATACTGATCATGATTTATTCGTCTCTTGCTTTATCAGTCAGTTTAGCATGGATTTGGATTCACCAGTCCTAGAAGTAGAACTGGATGTTGATGAGATGGCAAAAAGTCACAAAGCATAGGTTATGCTTTGGATGTGAAAGGTTTTCCTAGAATTACTGATTTGGTTGTACCTTCCCTTTCTTGTTTCCTCTTATTAATCTGAGCAAAATTCATTGGGGAAAAAAATAAAGTTGTATTAGTGATTTTGGTACATTTTCCCAGGTGATGATCTTTCCTCTTAATGAGTGAACTGTAAAACTTTGAGGTCTTCAGTTCTATTTAGGATGCATTTCAAAGCTGGAGCTGTAGTATGCAAGTTTGGGACAACCTGTAAAGATTTTCAATATGATTCACTTTCATCCAGGCTGAAGCCAATTGACAAAGAGAGGATTATTTGTTGCAGTAACTTGAGAAATTATTTTGAGTGATTTCTTTCCATTTGTCTGAACTATACTAAAGTCGCGGTAAAGAGAAGATATGAATCCATAACCTTGAAAATATATTAGGTTCAACGATAAGAACATTAACACGTGAACACATTTAGGGTGTGTTTGGTATGACGGGAAATGTTTTTCTAGAAAATCTTATCTTGGAAAATAAGTTGATTTTTAATTTATTTTCTCATGTTTAGTTGATGAGTTGAAAATATTTTTTAGTGTTTGATTGGTGAATGAAAAAATATTTTCTAGAAAATATCTTTTATTTTTGTCTAGCGAGTAGAAATTTTTTTTTAGGAAAATAATTTCTGACTCGATAATCGATCTAGGATCCGACCTCGATGACCGATTCGAGATGCGATCATGAGATCTGACCTAGGACCTAGCCCAAACTTTTGGTCTGAGGCACAACATTTGAATTGGGACCTGACCCTGACACTCAAACTTTGACACGAATCATGATCAATATTATAGTAGATTTGGGAAATATTTTTCTTATTTTTTTTTTAAGGAAAATCATTTTTCTTAAATTTGAAAAAATGTAAAACGTTTTTCAAAACATTTAACAGTCTGCCCCTATGGGAAGAGATTACGAGAGGTGTACCTTTCCTTTTGTTTTGTTTAGTAGCTTTTGTAGTTTTGCCGACCCCCTACCTGAAAAATTACCTTACCAACTCTTTGTGGTATTATTCAATGAAAGAAAATTTTAGCTCCCTGGCCTTCCATATCAACTTCTACAAATTCAACTATCTCTAACTGGTCAACTCGTAAATTGTATCACATATGATATGAAACTCAAATTTAAGTATTTTAAAGACAATAGTAGCTGGGGTAAGGAGTAAAGGAGGGTAATTTCACGTATGAATACGTAACACTAATTATTTTTTCAAATATAAACATTACTAAATTTTGAGATACCAACTAAAAAATCACAAAGGTAAAAAATTCTAAAATTTCAGACTTCAACCTTTTTTCTAAAAGAAATCTAATAAATAATAAGTCTCTGATTCGATCCGATCCGATCCAATCCAAAATCCAAAACCTATATGAATAAAGTAAAATTGTAAGAAATCAAAACTATGGGGGGGTAAAGTGATTGATTTCAAAACCAAAAAGGGCCGCAATTGACTAGATTTTGAAATTTCATACTTTGCTTTTCCAACCCCACGAAAATGGTGAATATATAAAACTCCCCCTTATCAGTGTGCAAGACTATTTCTTAGTAGAAAGGCGAAAATCGAAAATGCGAAAGTTTGATTGAGACTGCAACGCTATTTCTTATGTTTTCTCAAATTCCAAAAATGTCAAGCTCCATTGATTTCACTCTGAAGAATCTTCCAGGTATTTTTTTTTTTGGGGGGTTCTGCTTATGTTCAATATGTAAGAGCTCTATGTTGGGTTGGGTACAAACATGCACACTAACTGTTTGAGCTAATTTCTCAAAGAGAGATACCATTAATGTTCTCTTTTCTTTTGATTGGACGAATACAATAATGCTTTCATTTGTGTTTTTCGTTTCTGTTTCTCATTTTTTTGATGTCCTATTGAGTGTCTACAAGGTGTTTGATGAAATGTTTGTGTTAAAAAAGAAGTTACTTTAATTAGTTTGCTTCCTATTAACGGCCTAGCTATGTCAGAACACTATCTAATAAGAGCAAGCTTAATAACTACCGCAAACTACTCCCTCTAGTCCATATTAAGTGAATTGTTACGACTTTTTTTCATAATCCAAAATAAGTGAATTCTTCAAAGTTTAAGGGAGTTGTTGAGACCTTTTTCTATGTTTACCTTTTATACAATGAGGTTTTGAACTACTTTACATTTTTTAAGAGAATAGTTTGGAAATAATCACAAGGGTAATGGTGGTAACTAGTCTTTTATTTCATACAAAACTAGTTGAGGTCCCATTTTGCTCTAGTTGGATGCTTTCATTATGATGCTTAGTAATTTTTCATTTAACAAAGAAGAATTTAATGATGTTTATTATTGATGCTATTGATAGATAAATAAATACATAAGCTAGAATTCCTTGCGGGTTCCAATGTCAAGATGGTTTATTTTTGGCTGCATTTGATTCGGCTAAAGTGGTGGAGCTTTTTTAGAACAGTTTGAGCAGGTGGTTTCATTTGCATTGTTCTTGGAATAGTTTGATGTGAAGATTTTTCTGGGTGGTGTGGGGTTTTGAGGTGGCAAATATGCAGGATTATTGGTGTGTATGGAAACTTATTGGCTCTTCTTGGAGTAAAGTTTTTTTTTTTTCAAACTCTGCAAGTTCCTATTTAGTGGAACTTAAATTTTCTTCCGATTCTTTTTAGGTTCCAGATCTTTCCAATTTTACTTTAAGTTCAGTAGTTCACACATCAGCTTGGTCACACGTAAGCATAAATTAAGAAAATCTCATAGATTCCCAGGTCATGCCAAGAACTCTTCCAGCCTCTTTTCTTTCCATGTGGTGCTAGCAGTGGCACAAATCTTGTCTTGTTCACAATATATTTCTTTAAGCCCCATTTTTCGTTGTCTTTATTCTGTTTCTAGATCTCTTTGCCCCTGTCTTTTTAGTGTATGATATGTGCATCGTTGGTATCGATTGACATGATGACGTCAAGGTTTTTTTCATCGCAATAGTCGTTTCTGTTATTTTTAATACTACTAATTCTTGTAGTGATAACAGTTAATAGCATTTTTAAAATGCAAATGCTTCTTATAGAAGCAGAATTAATGACTTTTTTAACTTCTTATTTCTAGATAGCTTTAGGACATATCATACATAAAATGTTAGGCAGAGGAGGGAATCTGATATAACATTGTACAGTTGTCCCAAAGATTGCTCTTTAATTGGTAAATGGAAATGCTTACTTGGAAGATGTACATTAAGTAACTTTTCTGAGATTATGCATCTTATCCCTATACAGTTGTGATCCTATTCTTTAGTCACCCTTCCACATGGAGCTCAACATAGTTTTAAGCTTCAGCTGCAATGTAAATTCATCAGTCGTGACCTACATGTTGATCATTCCGTTGACAAAGAGACGACTATTTAGAAACATTCTCTTATGCATAAGTTAATTTTTTTTGTATCTGTAAAATCGAATTTAAACACTTACATATATGCTATTATACTATTTCAGGGTTTAGTTCCCGAGAAGGCAGATGTCTTCCCTGCTCAGGACTGTCAGGGAGGACAGTCACTTCTCATGGTGAATATCAGCAATTTTCCAAGGTCAAGATTTTAAACTTGAAATCTCCTTACAAAAGCACATCTTATATGTGTAATGCTAGTAGCTTCAGCAATCATAAAAGAAATCCAGATTTTTCGAGGCAAAACAAGCATGGGTTTTCCAGTGGGCGGAACAGGCAAAATGAAGACAGAGATGGTTATGACAATATAGAAGAATCTGAAATGCTATCTTCAAGAAATGGGCCACTGCTTACTACATCAAACACTTCGAAGTTCCAAGCTACAGCCACTCCAGGTCCAAGGGAAAAGGAGATTGTTGAACTATTTAGAAAGGTCCAGGCTCAGCTTCGGGAAAAAGCTGCAATCAAGGAGGAGAAAAAGTCTGAAGAGTTGCAAGGAAAGGGTAAAGAGAGTGACACTGTTGATTCCCTTCTCAAGCTTTTAAGGAAACACTCAGTTCAGAAAGGGAAGAAAACCAGTAGCAGTAGAAGTAGCAACTTTGTCCTTGACCAGCCAGATAAGAGCAATGTATTCTCTGAAAAGAGAGCTAGCAATCTCACTGAACTAAATAGCAATGTGAACCATGTGGCACAAGAAAGTGGCGCCCCATTTGTTAACCGACCTAAGTCAAACTTCCAGCGTAGATCTCCAGTTCCGCGAATCAAATTTCAGCCTATTTATCATGAGGGAGGTACTGATTACCCTGCTGCCTCTTCTGCTACAGATAAGATGGAAGAAGACATACATCTGGATGCTGAACTTGGGCAAATTCCCAGAAGTAAGGTTGATTCTGACACTGAGCCTATTTTCTCAGATAAGCATGTGTTTGATGAGATGGCTGATGATGATACTGCCAAAATGTATGAAAGTGTTGATGCTAGTGATGATGAAGAACACAATCAAGTTGGACATGATGAATTAGCTGAAATGAAGCTAACAGAACTGCGAGCAATTGCAAAGTCCCGTGGTTTGAGGGGATACTCGAAACTGAAGAAGCTAGAGCTCATTGAGTTGCTTAGTGCTGATCAAGTCTGATATGGTTTGCAAGTAAAATGAAGACATGATGTAAAATTTTGTTGCACATTCTTTCGTTTGTGTTTTGCATAATGTTCAACTTACATAGTACTTTTCTCCTGATGACGGTTTCTGTGGTCGAATTGGACAATTTTGTTTACTTCATCTACGTAGCGATCTCTTCCCCTGATATACATATTTGACTAACTTTTTAAAATCCTTTTTGTGTATCACATTATTTCTTATGTTCATCATACTTATTGGTGATTCTGAATCTCTGATAACTGTTAAGTAGCATATCTTGGACTCTTTTGACTGTTCAAAGTAGAGAGACATCATTGCGCATGCAGTAGTGCAGGTATGAGTGAGCATGTTATTGTTCTGAATTTTTCATTTTGGAGATGAAGATACTTGCTATGACTATATCCTCCCCTTTCGTAATTCTGGCAATTCAGGTCAACCAAATGTATGTGCTGCTTGGTGTTGTTTACTTCTCTCAAGCTTGTATGTAAGATTGAATATAACTGAACGTTACACACTGTAAGATTGTTGATTTTATTTCTGGTTGTTGTTCATGGTGCCTTTAATTGATAAAAATATATTCAACATCTAAGTCTTTTCTGAACGCATTGATAGATCTCCAGTATATAGTACGAAATTTCTTTGATTACACACACTTTCATATTAAATCTTCTACGATAAAGCTGTCATCAAGGGAAAACTCAAACAATTACATACCCTTAGCATTACTTGCTCGTCCAAATAGGATAAGTAAAAGTGAACGGAGGGAGGGAGTAGAAAAGTCTTATAAATACAATATAGGCACTATATACTTCTCTCCACTTGTTAAATCTTGATTGATTGAGTGTGTTTCTACCCAAATGTACAACACATATAAGCCGATACCATTTTATTTCCTCAATCAATTGAGAACACTTCACACCCTTCCGCACATTAAAAACTAATAGTTAAAACGTGAATAACATAACATTGAGATTTGACATCGAGTGAACAAAGAAATAAAATTGAGGACTAGTCTAACATCATATCAAAAAGAATGAAAGTTGTGCCTTTTAACTTAACCTCAAAATCTAAATCTCGAGTTGATGAAAAGTTGCTTAATTATAACCATAGAAGTAGACAACAACCTATTTCCTCGACAACGTGGGACATTTGACATCATTTTTTGTAGAGCAAACAACTTTCATGAAAAATAAATGTAAATCTACATTGGATTGGTTCACGTACGATTGGCTTTATATATGTCGTGTAAGAGACAGATTCAGACCAAACAAGGGGACACTCTGCCCATGAACCTATGCGTGGAATCTTTTAAACCTTTCGTACATATATTTATATACAAGAATATATTGCAGTAATTAAATTTCATTTTTAAAAAAAATTCCTTTGCAGCAATTATTATACATATATATTTCATTTTCAAATTCTTTAGATATCAAAACGTTTCAATGCTTAATTATATTACATTATTATTGTGGAGTATGCATGTATCTATACTACGTCAAATCGTCAACTTGTTTGATCTCTATTTATTTGAAAACGTAGAAGCTGTTGGAAAAATATTCTCTCTGTTAGACCATGGTTGATAGAAAAATTGGTACACATTAATTATTGTTTCGTTAGAAAATTATTTGTCCTCGCCAACCTCTAGGAATTTTCCTAATGACTATATATTTATCTTGTGTCAAGAAGTGTCAATACTTGTATATCTATTTATTAAATCAAAATTATGTAATTTTCCAGGGGTGTCGCTTGACACCGGCTTAGGGTGGGTTTACCCCTGGTCCTCGCTCAAAGTTTGTTGATTAATGACAAGTAGGGGTTGTTCGATCAAGGCTCCACTTAGTGTGATTTCACTGAGTATGTTATTGTTGAGGAACTAGCCGATCTATCATACAAGTTATGAATTCAGAAGAATCAAGTAATTCTAATCCAAATCTAAAATTATATAAATAATCTATCAAAGAACTAATGAATTAAAAACAATATACAATATAAAACTTACAAACTTAAAATCGTAGATATGTTCTGCGATAATATCTATTTTCTTCTACACAAATACGACGCACTTCTTATTCATAAAACAATTAGTAAAATTTAATTATAATTCAACATTTTACTCCGCAAATATATTATTTCCTAGAAAACAAGGTAGCATAACTTAAACGACACATTTGTTGTGCTATTATTAAAAACTATAATGTCACTAAAACCGATGTGGTTAAAGAATCTAGAAAGGATTAACATTTGGCAGCTACTCTTGGTGGAGCTGAAATTCATATATAGTATGTGATTTATTTTAAAAAAATAAAATGTCAGTTTTATCTACGACTTGTTAGAATCAAAATAATCAAGTGCATGTGAAAGTTAATTAAGCAAACTTTAAAAACGATAAATCAAACAATAAAAGAGATCATTTACCAAGCAATTTTTTTTAGCCTAAGTATAAAAAAATTATAATTTTCTTTATAAAAAAAAACAACCCAATTACAATAAGTAAATCATAGCAAATACCTGATTCGAGATCACTTTATAGTTAGAACCAGTGTTTTAAAAGGCGGGGGCGTAAGGCGGGACGTTTTACTTAGTATAGGGCGAGGCGTAAGCCTCAAGGCGTGGGGCGTAAGCCCTATGGATCTTTAAATTTTTAATTTACAATATAGTATAATAATACAAAATTATAAAAATACATCAAAGATTGAAATAATTTCAAACATGATTAATGAAACTCATAGAAAATAAATCTTGTAGCATGATTATACAAGTATAAATAATCTAATATCTTAATTTTTTAATAATAAGAGAATTATTATTTCTAAAAATATTTTTTTTATCATACTATACAATTGACCCCCCTAAAAGAAAATAATCAATAAACCTTACTAGTATTATAATAAAAACATCACTCCATCATGAATAAAAATAAAATTACTTTCAAATAACTAAATAAAATATGACAACTTTGAGATTTATGACAAAACCATTAAGACCAATGATAAGTGAAAAAGTAAAATTTTGTGACGTATTTTTAAAAGAAATGTTACGTAATGTATAACCACCCTCACAATGTTATCAAAAAGTAAAGATGTGATACTACAACTTGTTATTTGAGTTACTCTGAATTTCTTATCTCTATAGATTAAAAAATTATGAAGTATCATTCATTTATTCAAGAATTATGAGGGTCAACAATGTTAACTAAAGATTTTAACGCATAATTTGTCTAAGATCTGTTAGGTGAACCCCGAACGTTGGGCGTTGGGCGTGCTTAGGGCGTACAGTCGGGCGCTTAGGGCGTAAGTCTTATAGAACTAAGCCCCACACTTAAGTCCCGGGGCATTATGCTAGAGTCCCGCCCCAGGGCGATCCCCGAGGTGAGTCCCAACAGAGTCTTTTAAAACACTGGTTAGAACACAGTAAAATTAATGGAGTTAAAAAGTCATCGATTTGGAAGGAAAAACATTTTTAAAAAAATATTATTTTTTTGGAGAACATTTGCTTTTTTTTTGCGAACCGCCGTTTACGTCATGGTTATAATTATTTATAGAGCTATCAATATGGGTTAACTCATCCCATCCGGGCTAACCCATACAAACTTTACAATTTGACGGGTCAGGCCGGGCTAACCCATTTTTTATGTGGACCAGAATATGGTCGGCCCAGCCCACAAGTGCATGGGCTACGGGCTTTGCCGGGCCAGCCCTCTTTTCTTAAAAGTTTATTTTTTATAATTTTTTAAATTAAATTATATTGTCATAAATATCGACTAGTGTTACTACTTGTTAATCAAATACACAAATAAAATTATCTATATAATATTTATTAAGTTTGATTTCAAGTAAAAACATAAAGCGCTAAATAGAAATATTAACCTAATTGTTTTCGAATGATCATAATAAAACACAAAAACTATGATAATATTCCAGCCTATGGCCTATGTAGTGATTCCCTAGAAATTTTAGGAACTTTATTTTATGTAGTACATATTTTATAAACATAATTTATATTTAAATTGTAATATTTCAAACTTTAAACAGATTTTGAGTGTAAACTCCTGTTATTTTTAATACTCTATTTTATTTTTATTTTTTAATTAATTTTATTTGGCCCACGGGCCGGCCCTATCCATATTTCTCAAGCCCCACAAATCGACAGGCTTATTCAGGCCATGCTAAAAAACCCTTTTCTTAAATGGGCTCTAAAAATCGTAGCCCAGCCCTATCAAATCACGAGTTAGGTCATGCCGGTCCAACGGGCCTATCCCATATTAACGCCTCTCTAATTATTTGTATAATAAGGTCCATAGATATATGTTGATAACATAACTATTTTTATTATTTTTTTCCTTTACAGATAACAAATAATTATTTTTATGACAATAAGAAAAGAGTTTGATTACAATACAAACTAAAATATTTGAGCTCCTACCAAATAAAGATGTGCAAAATTAATTTGAAGAAGCTCAACCTATAGTATATATCTACTTCTACCTACTTCTATCTACTACTTATATATAAGTGTGGATAACTACACATGTGGCGGTCAACATGCCTGCTTCACTCGTGTGGTTCCACACTTACATATATATATATTTGTTTATTTTTTCCTTTGTTTTAATTTATTTGTCTTATTTTTTAATATTTATATATTTAAAAATTGCATAAAAAGTACTATAAATCATGATAACTGACAGCTAAAATTAATATATTTGTGTCACATAAAATGGGACAAAAAAAGTAACATGTATTATTTTGTAACGACTCGAACCGTCCCTATTTAAGAAAAGCAAAAAAGTCAAATATTACTGGGCCAGATGCCGCTAGGGCGGCGGCGCCACGGCGGGGTAAGCTGGCGCCAAAGCGGGATAGGCGAGACAGAATGTAAATAACGTGAAATCTTATTTTCTCCTTCTTCCTAAAAATACCTAGATTAGACGTAAATCACCCAGAAACCCTCCAAAAAGCTGCTCTAAGCTTGGGAAGGAAGGAGAAGGTCATAATCGAACTCAAAACTTCGTGCAGCTGCTTGGCGCCCAGGTAGGCTAGGTTTTATTAATTGAGTAGTTATAAATATGTGCTCACTGCGTAATATAATATAAATAAATGGTAGAATTTATGCGTAGGCCTTCGTGCACCGAACGTAAGATGATTGAATCATAGGAAGAAGCCTTAGATGATGAACTAGGGTTAAGTATGATCGAGTTATTGTTTAAGAGATATAAGTCGATGAACACTTTATTGTGAGGGTTGTGATTTCATGATTGTGTGATATATGGTTGTTCTTGCTTTCATTATAATATGTGTATGTATGCAATGTTTCATTATTGGTCACACTATTGGTAATGAGATAGACGAATGAGGAATGCCATGAATCCTGACTTGATTTTATGATTATGAGAATGTACTTGTGATTATGATTGTGGCTTGTTGAATGGATCGGGTGTTGCGTTCCGACACACTAACTTGGATCGGTTGCCATGTTCCGACATAAATATTGGATCGGTTGCCACGTTTCGGCATAAACATTAGATCGGATACCATGTTCCGGTATGCTAACAACTTGGGTTTGGGTTCCATGAGAGGACCAATGACGTGTTATAACTGTGATATTTGAGAATTGTGAAATTGAACGTGGATCGTAATGATAAATGATATAGTAATTCCCCGGAGTTGTTATATGGTTATGAGGACTTATATCTGATTGTTCTTTTATGTTGAGTGATTTTGTTACGTATCTCGTTGTTAAATGAATCGGGAAGGCCAAGGGTTCATTGGTCATAATAATTGAGAGCAAGGGCTATCCCTGTGTTGTAAGGGCGAGAAGTGGGGGTAGTGTACGTGATGTAATTACTTAAGTGGATTTCACCTTGGAGGAAGGAATTTGTGGTTGGTAGTTAGAAAGTTTGATGTAATGTGCCATGCGGCAAGGGCAGGGTAACATGGAAGAGAAAGTAAGGGTATGTCGTGGGTGGTTAGTCGGAATGTGTGTAGTTGTATTCGTGGACTCTTCTATGCGTTAGGATGGTTAGGCTAAGATCAAGAACCTAGTAAGTAGATTGACTGAGAAGGTGGTTAGTAGTAAGGGTGCTAGTGTAATTCGGAGGTATGCCAAAGAGGGTAAAAGTGGAGAAGCAAGTGGTTATTCGCATATTCTTGCTAGTTGTTTTCTTATGTTATGCGGTGGGCGTCAGATTGACCGATGATGCCTACCAGTACGTGTGGTTTGTACTGATACTACTCTTGCTATGCCTTTTTGGCATAGTCTGGATGCAGGTTAGTGATGTTTCATTAGATGAAGACGAAGAATTCTCTAGCAACTTCTATTTTTCCTTCCGTATGGTGGGAGCTGTGTCTTTTCATTTTTATGTTATGCTATACTCTTAGTAGCTCTTGTACCTGTTTAGACTAGATCCTTGGAGGTGTTATTTACCTTACAAGTCTTAACCCAAATTTGTTAAGAAGGTTTTCATTTATAAAAACACTATGATTTCGTTTATCTCCGCTTTTCGTTAATTTTCCGCATGTTTAACTATTGGGGTATGAGGGTTCCCCTACTTAGGTGCTAGAGTGGGTGCCCACACGGCCCGGTGGGTTGGGTCGTGACATATTTAATTTGAAAACTACGTAAAAAGATTTTATATATTTAAAAATTGCATTCTAAATCATGATAATTGATAACTAAAATTAATATATCTGTGTCACATAAAATGGGACAAAAGAAGTAACATGTATTATTTAATTTGAAAAATACGTAAAAAGTATTGTAAATCTCAATAATTAACAACATATTGACTCTTGAAATTCTTTTTGTGCTACATATATTGGGACAAGAAAAGTAACATATATTATTTAAAAATTAATTAGAAATTACAATAATTAACAACTTAAAATATTTAATAATCATATCAAAATTTAATTGACTCTCTAAATTTTATCTATATCGCATAAAGTGAGACAAAAATATAACAGATATTGGGCCTGTGCTAGCAAGGACACTTATATCTAGTATATATATATACTGACAATAAGTTGGTATAACCAAACAATAATTCGAACCCAAATTTCATACTAATATTTTTCTTCTTCACATTATTATTATTTTAATATTTTTCGAGGCACGCATACATTTTATTTTGTCGTGTTAATATTGCAGCTGCAAGTGAGTTGGCATTTGTTGACTCAATTAAAAGTTTGATGGGATTCTTCTTCTTTTTCTTCTTGAAACATAATAGGATATTGTCATGTCCATAATTGTTATCGAATCTTTGTGTTGAATATGTTTGAATATCTTTCTACTCTTTTTAACATATTAGTACTAAAAACTAACAAATAGATATATAATATATACATATTCGTTTTGATTATTTACAAAGTCAGAGAGAAAAGGTTCATGCATGGTTGATGTTAAATTATACTAAATCACACAAAATTATCATATTAAGTAATGAATTGAGGTAAGAAAATCAACGGATGTAATCCAGTGGATATGGCTATGGCTGCCTCTGCCTGAGTGAATCAACATCGTCCTTACATGCATACGCGGATATATACATGTATGAAATATGAGACATCAATGAAAAAGATTATGGCATAATTAATATTATTAGGCAAGTGCTTATGGAACCTCTATAACAATAACATGAGAGGAAATGTCAATGACAAGCCCCCAAGTCCCAACTATACCCAAAATATAAAAGGTAAAATTTATTTAAATACATTAAAAGGGACCTAATTGAGTGTTGTAGAATACTAGCATTTTTAGCTTATTTGTGTAGTTTTTTATACTCTAGTATAGACTTGACTTTTTGGCTCATAAATAGGTCATCTCTCAAAGGAGAGGGCATCGGGATTTTCATGATATTTAATTAATCAAGAAACACCATTGTAGAGTTCTCATAGTCAAAGACCCTCCATTTGCTCCTTACTATTCCTTCTATCTCAATTTAAAGAGGATACTCATGAACTTAACGTAAATTATTAATTTCATTTCTGCACTATTGATAGCTTAGCAAACATTCCTCTACTTAGCTAACTAAGCTTAAATACATCTGTAGACACTGAAATTTTGTGGGACTTTACCAGATGTGTTCGATTTCACTTAGAGTTTTTGGTGGCTACTCTACCCTAGACCCTAGTTTATGCCTATGTAAATGGTATTATATTCCTTTAAGAGGCATCTTGAAAAATTCATAAATTCATGAAATATTCATAAATAGATCAAAATATGGCCTCATACATTCGAGAAATACGTTAACGGCCTTCGAATTATGGAGAAATCCAAACTATCCTAGTTCAAAAAATATGTCATTAATGACCTTTGAATCATGAAAAAATCTTAAGAGAGAAATAATAAAGGGAAGAACGGATTTGTACCCTCAATGTTTATCAATAAAACTATGTTTCATCATATTTTATTTGCGATTGCAGTTTATTTTATGATCACTTTAAAACATCTATCTATATGTTTTTTGTATGTCATTATTATTCAAAGTCAGTATAGTTGTATTAGTATTAGTTTTGGTGTTTTTTAAGCGTGGTTACGATTCCCATAATCTCTTTGCTGTCTAATCTCTCCCCCTACCTAACCAACATTTAACAAAAAATATTGCATAATTTGGACCTAATATGGGACAGCCTGAGACAAATTGCCCTTTTATCTCTATCCTAAATCCTATATTCAAAAGTCAAAACCTTAGTTTATAATTTAGATAATGTTTCATTCACAAGTACTTCGCCTAATCATCATTATTTTAATATTTTTTTAATTGATATATCTCCTTCTTATCCATATAATAATAACTAATAATTATTACTAAAGCATAACCCTTCAACTCGTTTTAAGAAAATAGGATTTCGGATGATAAGTTTTGGATACTCAACAACTTTTTATTTCAGTTTATGTGATCTATTTTCTATTTAATTTGTTTAAAGATAATGGTTTTCATCTAAATTTAAAAAGATTATTTTCTTGAAACAAATTGTAAATATATGAAGAATAAATCAACCATAAATAAAATCTGAAAAAATAAGAGTATTTTATTGATAAATCAATATGTGTACAATTTTATGTTCCTCACTTGACTCTTCTCTCATAAGATTCGTTAGTGGCGTATTTCTGGAACTAGAATGATTTAAATTTGATCTCTTTATGAATATTTCATGAATTTGCGAAATATTTGAGATGTCTCTTGGAGGGAATATAGTACTCTAATCTTTATATAGGGTGAACTAGGGCTTAGGGTGAGGTAGCCTCTAAGAATTCTAAATAGAATTGAATACATTTTGTAGAGTCCCAACTAGAATTGTACGCGTTTAGTAGAGTCCTACAAAATTTCAATGACTACAACTGCACCCTACTTCAAAACTTGTCGAACATTAGACTTGATGAAACTCAAAGACAAGACTTGAATTATTTTAGAATATAATAACCTCCAAAAGTTATAACTGAAATAAAATACATCTTATAGAGTCTCAATTAAAATTATACACATCTTATATAATCCCATAAAATTTCACTAGCTACACCAGTAAATGTGAAGCTTGTATCCATTTTGTATATTAGTACTAATAATATTTATCTCAGGTAAAAATGCAATAGTTAGAACATTATGTTACTTTTTGAGGTTTTGTTTTTGCATGCAACACCTGAATTGTACTAGAGACCAAAGTTGGACAAGGAGTTAAATCAAAACACTTACTCACAGGCCACAGCTCATCAAAATAAAAATAAAAAAAAGATAGGGATAAGGACAAAGAGTGGAGGCCCCTACAATCAAAATCAAACAATCTATTTATAGTACCTATGGCTTACTACTGCCCAAAGTTGGTAAGCAACTTGATTAGGGCCCTTCTATTCTAAGATAAATAAATAAATTATTTATCACAATTATTTAGAATTATTCAAAATATATCAATTTTACCATTTATAACTTTTTTGGTACAAAATACTCTTGCCTAATTAGTCAATTATAAGTTCAAAAGTGCCCTTCAACTATTGAAGTAGCTCAAAAATATCTTTTTTTACTAAGGGTTATTTCAAAATGAAGATAAAAGCGTAATTTTATTCCTTTGACTATTTAAATGCATGGGACAAATCTTTATTAATTTGTTTCGGAATGAGTAATTATTTTTAACAGATTAAGAAGGTATTTTTTTTTCCACTCATAATTACCCGTATCTTATAAATATTTTTAAACAATTTAAAGAAATCCTTTAAAATTTTCTTTATATTTTCCCATGCATATATTATAGGATCTTTTAGTAAAATAACTCACGTAAAAATTAATGGTATTAAATTACTATCTTAATGGATATGTAAAAGTGATTTATAAGACATGATGGGGGAATATTGAAGTTTAAATAGAGAGGAAAAACTTGTTCTAACTAAATTCTTAAGTACCACTCAAGAAATTAAATAGTGAGGTGAACCATTTGCATGAAATATTAACAATTTTTCACGTAACGATATTGGCTTCCTGTCCTTTGGATTGATGACAAGTTTTTTCACATATCATGATAAACTCATACTATATGTCCAATTTATTCTTCTTCTTATTATATAAATTATAAAAGTGTAAAAATTTTAGTCGGTTCAAAAATGTGGGAAAAAAAAACTGTTGAAACACTGGTTGCCAAAAGGTGAAAATTTATGACAAACAGATTTCCTTGTCATAGACGTATTCGTATTATATGGGGCCATACTATATGATATCAATTTTATTATGTCCCTACTGCCAACTTTAGGGTAGTTTTGATTTGACGTTAGCAAAAGCCAACTTGTTATTACTGGGTTTCTAATTTGGTAGTAATATTAGTAAAGTGCATAAATTTAATACTCCAATTATGATGTTTACAGTAAATCTCAATATGTCCTTGCTCTAAATTTAATATCCACAACTTTTTTTTTTTTTTTTGGAAAAAGGGTGTTTGTGGTATGGTCAGCGACTAAAAATAGGTAATTAAAGCCTGTCATCTCCTTATTTAATATATATATAACTTTTATTATACTACTATAGTTTATTTATTGTGGTTGAGATTAAATAAACTCCTACAACAAATATACTTTGACATCTGTCAAAACTTTGACTTCTCTCTTGCACGTTCAGCTTCAACAACAAAGTACTCTATTTATGTAAATTAAAATATAATATATAGACTGATTCAATATTATATAAAAAAAATTAACTTGACAGAAAAGATATTTCATGTTAATTTTTTTTCTTCTTCTATTAATTATAGATTTAAATTCTTGAAACTTGGGAAATATAAATGAATAAAATTATTGATAGAACATTTTAAACAAAATTTAAGGAAGGGAAATTAAAGACTCAAATATTATGTTATCGAATTTTGAGAAAAAAAACTTAGCTATGTCATTTGTTAAAAGTTTGATTCATCTATGTCATATCTGTTTGGAAAAAAAAAGTCTCATTCATGTCATTATTTATTAACTAAAAACAATTTCGGTTTTGCAAAATCATGTGGTCAATTATGATTTGACCGAACAATTAATTAAATTATTTTATTTAAAGAGAAAAGACTCAAATATGTCATTAATTAAATTTTGACGTTAAAAGTTTGGTTCATCTATGTCATTTTAGTTAACAAATAATAGCATGAATGAATCTTTTCTCAAATAAAAATAATATAGATAAGCCATTTGTTTTAACAAATGACATAAATAAATCTTTTTTCAAAGTTCAATCATATTTTACCCTAGTCCCTCTAAAGAATGATGTAAATTAAAATTAAAAAATAGTAAGTAAAATAGTTAGTTATAATATAATACAGATAAGAGAATAAAATGAATAAATAAATAAGTGACGCTTTGACTCAATGGAAAAAAGAAGAAGAAGAAGAAGATGATTTGAGACCTTTTAAGTCGTCACTCGTCATTGAGAGAATGTTGTGGTTTTTGACAATTTGTTAAAGCAAACATGATTAAAGCGACCACACTTTATTATTTAGCCACATATTGTTACCAATGATTACTTACCATAATTAAACCTTTTAATCTTTTTTTAATAAAATATTCTTTCTATTTACTTTATTTATTCATTATTTTAAATATAAAATTTATTTTATTTGTTACTTTTAACCTATTTTTAAAAAATACTCATTAGTAATTTTTAACACCCCGGTAAAGTCCAATACTAAAAGTGAATTGCAGAGTACTCCTCTGTCCATAATTACTTATCCACTTTTGAATTGACACATTTATTAAAAAAATAATATTTGATATAGTGAGTTTATCATTTTATTCATATTAATTATGAAGTTGATGAATTAAAACTATAAGATTTTCAAGAAGTTCTACATTTTTCAAAGTAATAAATTGAAGGTATAATAGGTAAAAAGAAATTGTACTTTCTTAATTTGTCAAAATAGACAAATAATTAGAAACAACTAAAAAAGAAAATGCGGACAAATAATTAGGAACATATGGAGTAAATAACAATTAACAAGATGCAATTGGTGCATTTAGTGTTTGACTTCTTATTTTGTGGCTAAGCTTGAATGGTTGGACCACAATTAGTGTAGCTTGAATATTATTATCACGTGGTAAAAAATCAATCAATTTTACACTTTCAAAATAAGAAATCAAATTGTAATTTATAAACTTCATAGTTAATCGTAACACAGTTAGTTAAGAGATTATGAACCATTCTCATTAAATCGTTCTCCCAAAATATCTTATGACAATAAAGAATAATAAGAAGAAAATCAAAAAGTTGAAAAAAATAGAAAAACTATGAATCAGATAAGTATTTCATTATATTCACCTTACTTGGAAAAAAAATATTCCTGAAATTTGTAAAAGATAAACATTTTCTTCAAACCTCAATACATTTGGTAATAATAATAATAATAATAAGTAATAAATTTTCACAACTCACAAGCATCACCAACAAATCTGCACCTATAAAGGGTCCCACCAATTTTACCACTGTTTTTCTTTTCTCCCCTTTGCAATTTGCTGCCCTGTTAATTACAGCCCCTTTCTCTCTCTCTATAGTCTATACAAAATGAAGCACTGGCAAGAATTGTTGGAGAAAAAGGGCTCATTTTGATTCCTCAACTTTATTCCAAATGAAAATTCTTCACTTTTGAAACACCCCATTGTTTCTTCAAGATCTGTGTTTTTTTTAATTATCTAAGCTCCAGGTATAACCCAAAGCTGTTTTTGTTGCTTTTCAATTCAATATACTAATTGGGTTTTGTGTTTTTTTTTTGGTTCTTCCAATTTGTTAAAGAAAACTCTGTTTTCAGATTTTGTTTGTTAAGGTAGCTGGAAATTGTAATTATGTCTAAGGAGTTGGGGATCGCCAATAACTGTATTTACAATGTTATGTGTGTTAAAAATATCTAATCTTGTGAAGTGGGTAGCAGATTCTTTTTTTTTTACAGGAAGCTAAGCTTGCTTGGCTATGTGTATTTGAAGCTCAAGTTTGTTTGTTTGTTTGTTCTCCGTTTTTTACTTTTCCCTACACTGCAACTACGAAGATAATATAAAGTTTGAAATAAATATTTCTGAATTTTTTTAGCTTTGTTGTTTCAATATATCTAAATTTTGGAGAGTGGCAGTGAAAAAGGAAAGGATTTGTTTGAACCCATTTAAGGAAATAGGTTATGCTATTAAATTTGATGGTAATTCATGACAAGTGTTGTTTGTTGCAGCTCAGGGTATTTCAAATTTAAATTTTGTGCTAATGTTGTCCAAATTTGGTAGAAGTAGTAGCTTTTGATTACTAATAAGGAGTTGTAAAATAAATATTTGACATGAAGTAATTGTGTATTTCATACTGTTTTTCGTCTAAGCGTATGATAGCTACATCAGAATGTATGAAGATAGCGGATTACTACTTTGTGGTTCATTGAAAAGATAATAATATTGATGTTTGGACTTCCCGTCATGTGCTTAGATCACCTATAAATGTCATAACTGTGTGTTGGTTTGTTGTGTTGCATTGGTTTCAATCTTGATCTCTCGTTCTTGTTAACTTTGCTGTCAGAGAATTCTTATAGAACATGTAAGAAGCAGGGTATAAGAGAGGTAGTTGTTCCATCAATCATCACAACCACATCTAACCTGCATCTTTCCACCCCTAATCTTGATTTTCTGTTGCAAGTCACTGTGCAGATAATATGTTTTTAGATTTGTGCATGACAGGTTAATGGAGTTGACATCTGTAAGGTGCCTTATAAACAGTATCTCTCGATTCATTCACCTTGTAACATGTCTAACATCAAAGAGTATGCCTGGTCAAAAGAACTACAAAAATATTGCAACTTTGTTGAAGCTATTAAAACCAGTACTTGATGATGTTGCTCAACAAAAAGCTCCTTCAGATGAAACCATATGCAGGCAGTGTGAAGAACTAGATGTAGCCATTAATGAAGCTAGGGAATTACTGGAAGAATGGTCTCCTAAGAAGAGCAAGATTCTCTGGGTAATTTTAATTCTCCTCTTTCTGACGTAAACATATGCTCACAAATTGAAGGGAAACCGCATGCAAAATTTAGGAACTTATACAGGTGTCTGGGCGCAGTTTTGACCGTCTATCGGTCTGACAGTTGTTCCCTAATTAAATATACACCTTCTCTGTTTCAACTTTCAAACAGTTTGTGCTAAAGTATTTTCTGTTGCATTTATTTATTCAAACTTAATTTGTTCCAAAATATCATCATAGTACAAACTAAAGGATTCACCATGCCTTGAGTAAATTTTATACTGTGAATGCTACATCAATTAAGCACCAGCACATGAAGCTACCTCTTATTGGTTAGGATCTGAGTGCCAATTCCATTCCTTTTCCATTCTTTGTTTTTGGTATTAACTGTGATATTGCCATTGTTTACAACTTTAAAGAGCACCTAGTACTACAACCACCTTCCAGGAATGGTGTTGCAATCTCCTAGGACTCAAACAAACAGCTATTTACACAATTGTTGCATCAGATATTGACTACTTAAGGCTCTCTTCAAACCATGCAAAACATCTAATCTATCCCTCATCTCTCGTTGAATCTTCCTAATAACAAAATGGTATTTACACTTTAGTTCCTGAAAACTGTCTAGTTTCTGGCTTGCCAAGTATAATAGATCATAGCTCCCCACACTGCTGTAAGTAGCTCCTTCTTCAGTTGACTCCAGTGCCTTCTTTTGAACCACCTTATGCTTTGTGATACTCCTTGTTGCTTGAACTAGAAACCTGTCCAATCCAATAGCTCATTTCTAACCTCAGTTATCCAAGAACACTCAGCAAACAAATGAGTTCCGGTCTCTGGTTGATTCCTTTTCCATTCTTGTTAGTTTGATTTCTTCTGTTTGAGACTAATCGTTGTGGATCATTCTGAGGAATAGTCTTACTCTCTAAAAATAACAGAAATCTTGGTTTTCCCATGCACGGTGTGCTCAACTGCTTATATTGAGTGTTGGCATTCAATTGTGCTGTTGATAAGTTGTTATGTTATATTTGCTTTGATTATGTCGGACCTTTTTCTTATGTTAGATAATATGCCCGTTTAACAAACTCTTCAGTTCCTTTTTTTTTTTGAGAATTGGTAAGATATGCTGGCCACCTTCAAAATTCATCAAAAAAATTACAAATTTCCTATCTACTCTACAATTTGATCTACATCCACTATACATAATTGTTTACACCAAAAAAGTAAAGATACTAAACAATTCCATTTTCCTTTGTGAATGGAACTGGATCTATCTTCAAAATATCTTCCATTCCTTTCTCTCTACACAGGCCACTATATACATGATGGTATCAACTTCCACCATCTCTTTTGAGTCTCGCTTCCCCTTCTTCTGCTCCAACAACTGAATAGATTAGCTGTGTGCTCTGGCATGGTCCAACTTTGACCGGTGATGTAATTGGAGTTGTGCATTACACAATCAGGCCTGCTTACTACAGATCATGTAAGTTATGCACAACTCCAGTTACTCTCTTACAGTGCAGAAACACTGAAGTGGCATTATCACATAAATAGAACGAATTTATGTATCTAGTATTTTGATTTAGGACAAATTCTCTGCAGGCTTTTTATGTGATATCCTTGCTGAGTAACTCTTGGTTACATTTATATAGCTGTTCTAAATGGGTTAAATATAATAGATCAATATGACAGTAACTACTTCAAATGGTCATGTTTAAGCTCAATATTCATGAGAGTGATGTTCTTATCAGTTCTCCTACACTTCTGTCTCCCTTCTTGGAGGAGAAGGGCGTCGAATATACAGTCAATCTGTTACTTTACTTCCTCATTTGTAAAATCTGTGAAAAATCAAGCTGTGTGCCTGGCCTCATTCTACCATAAAATATCCAGTTTTCTTCCTTCTCTCTGTAAGGTTTCATCTAGTTCTATTTAATTAACACAAAGTAATGAAAAATGATAACTAGCCTATCGCAAGCTTTTCCAATTCTATTTTCTTGAAAGAACTTATTAGATATTCGATGTTCCAGGTTTTGCAGAGTGAACCAGAGTTGCTGAAAATCCAGAGCATTGCACTCAAGTTATCTCACATTTTATGTCAGTTACTAGAATCATCACCGCCTTCTCTGGGTCCTTCTGAAATTCAGGTCTGGTTCAATACACGAGTTCTAACAGATTTTGTTGTTGTATGTTTTTGTTTCCCGCACTTCCTTCCTTTTCTTATTAATATTGTGTTAAAGCTAGTGCAATAAGTATGTGATCTTGACAGTAGCTCAACTGATTCCATTTTCCTGTACTTCAGCCCTTCATACAGGAGATTCAAAAGTTTGAAGTGGGGCAAATATCGAAACAGATGAATATGGCTCCCGAAGTAGGAAAGATTCTTGTCTCAGAAAGTCTGACAGAAATGATTCACTCTCTTAATTTTGTATCTCATGAAGAATTATTGAATGAATGTATTGCATTAGAGAAGGAGCGGATGAAAGCTAAAGATCATGAAACGAGAGGAGATTTAGATAAGATCAGCCTTTCCATAGATCTCTTCTCTGATATTCGTGATTGTATGCTTGAACTTGACCACTTCAAGGCCATAGATGGTATTAAGATCCCTCCTTATTTCCGGTGTCCCTTGTCTTTGGAACTGATGGTGAATCCAGTCATTATTGCTTCAGGCCAAACTTATGAGAAGGCTTCCATTCAAAAATGGCTGGATCATGGACTAACTACATGCCCAAGAACCAACCAAGGACTCGCACATTCAAATCATATCCCAAATTACACTGTTAAAGCTCTGATAGAAAATTGGTGTGAGGTAAACAAAGTGAGGTTTGACGGGAACCCTAAGTCCACTCATGATGGAATCACATCTAATCCTGTACACCTTACTGATATGGACGATGTGCGAGGTTCGTCAGATCCCAGCAATTCAACGTCAAAACTTTGTCATCAAGGTGGACAAGCTTTTGAAAGTCAGAAGGTTGATTGCACATCCGAATTAAGTGAAGAAGAATTTAGTGCATGCCGTATCAGGGAGGCTGAAAAATCTGGCCACACATCCCCAGGGATTTCCTATATACACAGCCGGAGTGAATCGGTATCAAGTGCTGTTTCCAGTATTGAATATCTTCCCTCAGCATCAACTGATGTCTCAAGGATATCAAGCAAACATGATAATGTGAGTGATACATCTGGAGAGGTACAATGTGATTACCGCATTTCTTCTCAATGCAACAAGAGTGTTGGGAATTCTCCTAATTTGTCTTCAAGGCAATATCACAGCTCCAAAACAATGCGTGAAATGGCTGTGAACGGACTTCACAACCATGCGAGACAACTTTCCTTGCCAACAAAGTCGGCATCTGATGATCTGACCACGAGTTCCCATGTTGAAAAGCTTATTAGAGACTTGGAAAGTCAATCAACTGAGGTGCAAATGGCAGCTGCAGCAGAATTCCGATTTCTTGCAAAGCACAACATGGAAAACCGAGCTATTATAGGCCGCTGTGGGGCTATTGCTCCACTTATCTCCTTGCTAAACTCTGATGTGAAACCAACTCAAGAGCATGCTGTGACAGCATTACTAAACTTATCAATAAATGAAGACATCAAAGCCATGATTGCGGAGCAAGGGGCACTTGAACCCCTCATCCATGTCCTGAGAACAGGAAATGCTGGAGCAAAAGAGAATGCTGCTGCAGCTCTTTTCAGTCTGTCTCTTTTGGAAGAGTACAGAAAAAAGATTGGGCGTTCTGGAGCAGTGAAAGCGTTGGTCGATCTTCTTGGTTTAGGTACCATCAGAGGGAAAAAAGACGCTGCTACAGCATTATTTAACCTGTCAATATTTCATGAAAATAAGGCTCGCATCATTCAGGTTGGAGCCGTGAAGCATCTCATTAGGTTGTTGGACCCTTCAAATGTAATGGTTGATAAGGCTGTTGCTCTTCTTGCGAATTTGTCTACCATTTCAGAGGGCTGTTTAGCTATTGCCCGAGAGGAGGGTATACCATCACTAGTCGAGATTGTTGAAACCGGATCTCAGCGGGGAAAGGAAAATGCTGCCTCAATACTGCTGCAACTGTGTCTCAACAGTCCCAAGTATTGTCGATTAGTGTTGCAAGAAGGTGCTGTCCCACCACTTGTTGCATTGTCTCAGTCGGGCTCCCCAAGAGCTAAGGAGAAGGTATGTAGCTTTGTCTTCTTTAAAAAGTTCCCATTTTGCATTATCCACTTCAATATTTCTGTTCTTCCTAGATGTCATCTGCTTACTAAATGAAGTGCCTGAGAAATTAAAGGGCCGGTCTATAATTTAAATGAAAGACTATTCGTTAAAATAAACTCTACTTTCTTCATCTGGATCCAATAACTAGACAAACATTTATATAGGCAAAGATTCTACTCAGTCTTATAGGGTTTATACAATTTCGGTCTGCATCACATCTTGCCCTCCTGACAAATTTCAAGCTGCTTATAGTACACTCAATACACCCCCACAATGATGCGTTTGGGTAACGGGAGCCATAACACAATTTTTCTCCCTTTCTTGATCCTTGTTTTAAAGTTAATTTTCCTAGCTTCAGGATGATAAATTTTGTATTTTCTCTTTATAATGGAGCAGGCACAACAGCTTCTCAGTCATTTCCGGAGCCAGCGTGAAGGAGCCACGGGGAGGGGAAAGTCATGATGTCTAGTTTTTGGCTCATTGAATCATGTTGCTTTGCCATTGGATTCAATATTCAGAGTGTCGGTCGTCGTTCTTTCCAGTAGCAATATTGTTTTTTTGAAAAATCATCTGTAGTTTCCCCATTCTTGTTTGTTTTACCATTAGGAAGTTGTTTGCTACTGGTTAGGACTGTGATATGTAAATGGTAGTAGATTCTTGTGTTGTAGCTTTCAGGATTGGCAACAAATGCTAATAAGGTTTTGTCCCTGTGGTTGTTTTTCTTCTCTAAAAGGCCATTTGTTAGCTAGTAGATATTGTATATGTGACAAGTTGTTGTGAATACTCATGTTAGAGTAACTACACTCCATCTATCTTCTTGAAATTGAAAAAATAGGTGGTTGGAATTGCTATGTGAGAATATGTTTTTCATTCTTTGATGCATACAAATTGATTGAAAGTGATATTTGTATATTATTGGGTGAATTAAAATGAACAATCCTAAATTCTGTTGTTGGAATTTTTAAAAGCTTGAAAACTCAGAAATGAATTTTGTGATTTGTTGAAACTTTTGGTAAATTAATGATTTGAGTTTCGTTTAGGGATGTCATTTTGAAGTTGTGATTAAAATTTGAAGCCATTTGTGATGTTCTTGACTCATTTTTGGATGAAGTTTCATGTTGGAGAGAAAACAGAATGTTTATACAATTTGGTATGATAGTGTAGAAATGTATTACCTCTGAGGTAGAGGTAAGGTCTTATTATTATGTTATATTATAAACGTGTGTATAAAACATGTTTATACATGATTATTTACTTTTACACACATTATTTAAATTAAATCTATCAATATAGGATATAAGGATGTATGTATATCGACTATGCAAATGTAAACCTAAAAAGGAAAAACTACGTAATTAGACACACTTCTCTAGTAATAAATACTATTATTACCTATACTTTCAAAATATTATATATCTTACCACTAATTAAGAGTTTTCTGTCATATATTGAAAAAAATACACTTAGATACATATATTTTTGCTATTAGATACACAAAAACAGGGAGAGAGCCGAGCGAGATTCGTATGTATTCCAGATACATGTGAATCATACTAAATACATGTATATGTATGCATATGGTGTGATTCGCATGTATCTGGGATACCAGATACATTGGACAGTGACGAGCGAAATGGGAGAGAGGCAAGCGAGATTTGTTAAGTATCCATGATACATGAGAATCTATTTTGATACAATGTATCTAGCACAAATTACACCTAATTTTGACCTCATGTATCCGAGATAGATGTATCTGAACGAATCTTGAGGTACCAACATATGATAAAATACGTAATATTACAAATTAGAGTATATCTAAGTAACTAGATCCTAAACTAGTGGGACTTGTATATATTGCTTCGTTGCATAGGTGAATTGTGTTGTGGTGAGCTTATAACACTCTTGCAAGAAATTTTTGAATCTATATTATAAAAAATAAATATAAAATCAACTAAAACTTTTGAAATTTGTGGTTTTAAGGCTCAAAGTCCCTAGATGTTCTCCTAGGCCCTAGATTATGAAGGTAAGGCTTAAAGTCCCTTTCATTTTTGTTTTCTTATTTGATAAACACACATGGTAGGGGTCATGCTAAACCCATTTCTAACCTAATTTATATGAGGTAATTCGATTTAACGTGGAATTTAAGAAAGAAAAAACTTTTAAAATTTATGATTTAAAATAAGTCATAAATATTTGTAATGACTACAAATTATTTCATTATGAATAAAAAGATAAACTGTTATTAAAATTTAAAAATGTGTGCTTTATGGTTAAAAATAAAAGTTGAGTAACTTTCTGTGAAAAGAACTATTAATTGAGTGACCAACTAAAATATTAACTCAATGAATAGTATATATTTACAAATATCGAAATCTTATATAGTACTTAAAACAGTACAAATGTTTGGAAGTAATAAAGAAATAATTTAACAACTTATAGTCATGACTTTCTTGAGAATCTTTATTGGCCCAGATTATTGTAATTTGTAGCGTTACACTTGGAATGGGTATTGCCAATTCTTTCAGATTTTACAGTGGTGAGGTACTATATAAACACCTCTAAATGTATTTAAATAATGCCTTTTAATGTATGTTGGTAAATCAAGTTTCTTATTGGAGGAACATGACGGAGATATTTAGTCATTACCTTTTCTAAATGGTTGATATCGAGTGTATTATTCTTATAATGATTTACTTGATGTAAATTTAAATTAACTGAATATTTAAACGATTTTTGAAGTTATAGAAGACCTTAACACTTCAAAACTTGATGATTTGTTACTACATTGGTTATATTAGAGGTGTTTCGAATTAATAGACATTTGAAAACTACATTAGTTATATTGCGTTCAAACTGATATCCACTTAAAAAAATTTCTCCTTGGCGATATATTTGCTACATGATGTGCGTCTCAACTTGCACTAGCGCCACATTTGGCGCTATAGTGGGATTTCACTACCTCTAATTCTAAAGATCGACGGGTCAGATCCTCTAAGGATACACTTCTACTATATATACCAAGTCTTCCAAATGTGTACCTCTCAATGACTTCCCTATCGTCGTTTGGCTGTATATACATCTTAAAATCTCGTTAATTACTGATTAAACACAAAAATCAATATATTTTATAACTGACTCTAGAAACTTTTTAGGCCTTTACCTCATTGTTGCCATGACAATTATGACCGACATTTTCAGTACAGCTTTATCTAAATATCTATAAAAAAAAATTGAAATTTGTGGCATTAAATATAGAGAAAATTATATATAATAGCAAATTATTAATTCAAATTAAATGTTATAACCATAATTTGATTTAATTGTAACTCGTAGCAAACTATTGTCATTCGCCTCTCTCCCTGAAATTCTCGCTCGCCAGTCTCTCCCTCGCCTCTCTCACTTTATACAAACACAAATGTATAAATTGCATTTCTGTTTGTATAAAGCGAAGAAAAATTGTATATACACATACAAATATATATATCTTCGTCCTATGCACTTATAATTATACAATACAAATCTTCCTCTGCCCAGTTTTCTTCTGCATTTCTCTCTTTATACAAACCAGATTATACAAAATACAATGTATAATTTGTGTTTGTATAAAGCGAGAGAGAGAGATTTAATATACAAACGTTTTATTTCGATTCAATTGTATACAAATTCAAATTTTATACAGATATACAAATACATAAAATTGAATTGAGAGGCTGTCAGTGATTTATACAAACTAGAAACTGCCAACGATTTATACAAATGAGAGGCTGCCAACGATTTTATACAAATCTGATGCCCCAACGATTTATACAATGTGATGCTTTATAACAAACATAAAATTTATTATGGGGCGCAATTATGCAAACTATAGTTATAACATACAAATATGATTTTTATGTTTGCTAAATGTGAAAGTTATTGATCTTAAATATATCATAATCTTTGTGTGATTATACATAAACCTGCTTACACTAGATTTTAGTCGTACTTATAGATAACTTTTTTTTTTCTTTAAAAGTACATAAAGAAGTTAGAAAAAACAAAAAAAGATTTAGTCATGAAGTAATGAATTAAGGGGGTGTTGGAGAGTCAGAACTGTGCATGGAGCTGTCATTCAACCAGAGAGTGGGTGAATATATATTGCCCCCTTTTGATATGGCCCCCATGTTTTCTAACTTTTTCACTGTCTCTATCTATCAATCACCCTACTCCATATTTGATTATTTTCCTTAAAAAAACTCTTTTCCTCTCTCCTCTTTCATCCAAAACAACCACGATGAAAAATTGCATTAATTAAGGGAGGAGTTAGTACTTTGCTTCCCCTCTTTTGAGAAAAAAAAACCAATCTTTCATCATTTTCAGAATTCAAAGCTACCAAATCAACTAACATGACAGTCTTTCTACTATTGTTCAAACAAAGAAACTCAAACATGACCATACAACATAAACACTGTATCAAATAATGATTTTTAGGAGCAATTAATTAATATAGTGTAATTGTTAGCGTATTTTTAACTGTGATTAAGACTCTTTTTAAATGTCCACTAAACTATAGTAACATTGGATCCTATGACTATTAACCAATGTTGTTAAGATTTTAACACTCTTTATTAATGTATATATATATATATATTATGGTTAAAAGCTGTTTTTATCGTAGTGAAATAAAGAGAGAGAAAAAGGAATCCTTTCATTCACTCTCCCATCAATCCTTTCATCAAACTCTTCCTCTTTTTGCCTCTCCAATTTTCTTTCTTTCTCTAGTCTCTACCTTGTATCTTACAAATATGGAAATCTTTTGATATTTCAATCAACAATCCATGCCCTTCTTTTCCTTTTCTTATTATTAAACCCTAAAAAAACCTCAAAAAAAATAATTGAATGGATTCCTTTGCAGAAGTAGAGAGTTCCAACACCAACAAAAACAACAACAATAATAATATTATGTCATCATCATCATCTACATCAAGTAGATATGAGAATCAGAAACGTCGTGATTGGAATACTTTTGGTCAGTACCTTAAGAATCATAGACCACCACTCTCTCTCTCCCGTTGTAGCGGAGCTCACGTCCTTGAATTCCTTCGTTACCTCGATCAATTCGGCAAAACTAAAATCCACACACCGATATGTCCATTTTACGGCCTTCCAAATCCTCCAGCACCTTGTCCATGTCCACTTCGTCAAGCTTGGGGTAGCCTTGATGCAATTATTGGTCGTCTTAGAGCTGCTTATGAAGAAAATGGAGGAAAATCTGAAATGAACCCTTTTGGTGCTCGTGCTGTTAGGCTTTATCTTCGTGAAGTTCGAGATTTGCAGTCGAAAGCAAGAGGTGTTAGCTATGAAAAGAAGAAAAGGAAACGACCACCACCACCA